>JADRCH010000287.1:2193830-2262603 GCA_019843965.1 Rhynchomys soricoides
TTACCCCATCAGTCGACTTAACACAACAAAACAACATCCTTCCCCTGAAACCCCAAACCAAACCAAACTAAACCAAACCAACCAACCAACCAACCAACCAAGCAAACAAACAAAAACCATGCACTTTCAGATCAATTGAGAAAATGATTTTCTGTAGGAAGATTCCTGCAGTATGATTCCTGTGAGACATTTACCCAGAGATGCCCTGGACAGACGTCCCTCTGACCCCAGTGCTGTATCATCAGCCTTTGCATGGAGGGACAATACCAAGGAAGGGCGAGCGTGCAACTATGTTTTACAATGCCCAGCTCCTATCATCAGACTACTTCCTGAGCAGAAGCAAATTTACCACAGGTGCACATCAAATATGAAAATGGTCACAAATCAGAAACAAACTTTAGGGCCAGGAATGTCTTTCAGAGACAGCGTTTGCAAAGGCTCTGCTGGCTGACTGCTGGGCAATCTCTTCAGCTCTTTTCTAGTTTCTTGAAGGAGGTTCACACTTGTGTCTTGCCTTCCTTTGTTACTGGGAGGAAGATGGGACTGAACAAATGCAGATTCATCAGATGAAGCCATATTTAGGATAGGGGCACCAGTACAGCTAAGCTAGCCTACATCTTAGGCAGGATCCTTACAATACTAATTCACATTAATTGTGCGTCTCTACCAGAGGGCAAGCATCTTCCTAGTCATCTTGGGAGAAACTTTGCACCTAGGAAAGAGATGGTTCTCAGGTTTCCTGTTCTTGGTAACTAAAACGTGTTACACGATTGCTTCTTTTACTGGTCCAATGCAGTGAATTCTCTGCTACCATCGGACACTGTATGGGTTGGTTTTTTTTTTTTTTTTTTTTTTTTTTTGTGAGTTGAGCAGTTATTTTCTCTTCCCTCTGACACCTTTAAAATTCTCTCTCTCTCCTTCTGCCCCCTAAATCTTTAAGGCTTGCTTTTGAGATGTACTTGTTCTGTGAGTAATTAGCCTGTTACCAAGATATTAATTAACATGTTGAAAATGTTTTCTTTATTAATGAGAAATTCACACATTCTATTTAAATTAATTTGTATAGTTTGAAATTAATTTCTCGTGGCCTTTGATGACCTCCAATCTACTAAGACAAAACCCGGAGTATTGTAGTAACGGTTAAACCATTCATTAAACATTTTATGCAAATTGTGTTTGTTTATAAACAAATTAACTGCAAGGATTTTCAAAACAGGTGCTGTGTCGTGAATGCGTACTAAATGATGTGGTACTGAAGGAATTAATTAGACCTTCAGATGTAATTAGTTGCAATAATTTGCGTGATTAGCGGCTTGGTTAGGAAGTAAGACACACACATTGTAATGCATGGGGGACTCACTGCAGACTCTTTGTTTCTCATATGGTGAGGACGAGGCTTCCTGTGTTTAGCAAATTTTTCAAAAAATTGCTGACAAAGCTGGAGTTAATTGCCAAGTCTCCGGCAGGGGGGGTGCTGTTGTGGTGTTGTTGTGGTGGTGGTGGTTGTGGTGGTTGTTATTTAGTTCTTTCTTCCCTGGCTTCTCCCAGGCACGGGCTGTGAGGCTGTTTGTTTGCACCTTATGAATTTTTTACAGAGAAAGTTGTTAACCCTAGATCTTAACGTCCCCAGAGGAAACGGCACTACTTAACACTTTGAGGGGTAACAGACAGGACGTGATTATTGTAAGCCAAATGAAACATGTTAGGCGTTTTTGAAATGGGCAGTCAGTGTTCAGGCTGTGGCTGGATCTTTTTTTCTCCCCCCTGTTTTCTTTTGACAACTTCTGTTCTTTCTAAAGATGAGCTGTCACAAGGAAGGCTTCAGCCAGACCAGCCCGGGAAACTGGTGATCATCATGGCTGATGGCTTGTTTACATGATGCTGATGTCCCTGGTCCAAGGCCACTGAGATCCTGGGGACTCTATTGCTAGGAATTTCATCTCGGTGGTGGGCGAATTTACTGAGGGGTGTTTTTCAAAGTCTGCTCCCGTCACTCCCTGACCCAGATCTGCGGTTAGGAGATTGTGCTCTTGCTTTGGCAAATCCTGCTGAAGAACAGACCAGAATCTATCTATCTTTCTTTCTTTCTTTCTTTCTTTCTTTCTTTCTTTCTTTCTTTCTTTCTTTCTTCCTTTCTTACGTTAATCAGAAGTATTCTTTGTATACTTTAGTGAGTGTCTCCCCTCCACAATGTTGTGGGTCTGAGGGGGTAGCAGGGGTCAGGGGTCAGTAGACATGGAGTCTTTAATTAAGAGGCAGACAAAGCAACAGATAGCAAGCTGGACTCAAACAACAGAGACAGAGGGACTTCGATGGCTTCCCTTCATTCAAGCATAATACATAATCATTTTCTTAAACATAGGGTCTTTCTAGGTAGCCAAGTCTGGTTTGAAACTCACTGTGCAGCTCAAACTGGTATTGGTGAAACCCCCCTGCCTCCTCCTCAATTGTGCAGGGATTATAAATGGCACAATTTAGTTTTAAAAATTAATATCTAATATTATATTTTGGGAACAGAGTAAAATCCTGAGTAAATGTCTTTTGTTTGCTACGGGTGTGACCTTGTCGATGACCAGTGCCTCAGCCCCATGGAAATAGGCACCAGAGGGGTGAGGCTCTGAGGAATGGTAAAAGCTTCCTCCAGTCTGTGTGCAGATGTTGATAATGTGTGCTGAAAATGTCACCAGAGCTTTCTCTTCCCAAATGTTTGTGACCAGAAGACTGCTCCTCTAGAGAATGCTGCCACCAAGATTAGCTAAGCCTGCTTCTTTGTTCAGCTGTATATAATACTTTGCCCCCTTGTTTATCTGCATGTAATAATCCTGCCTCTTTGCTCAAATATATGCAATAAGCCCACCTCCCTGTTCAACTCTATATAAGAAACACATTGAGCTTAGGACCTTGAGGAAGGGTACTGTGGCTTCTCTTTTAGAGCCCAGGGCACAGGATCCCAGCTTTTCTGTGTATTGTCATTTCTTCATTCCTTCACTGCCCCCCAATGTACCCCAATCATCCTCACCCTGTGGTAACACCCTCCCCCCACTTTCCCGAGCTGGCCTTCTCCTCTTCCCAGATGGTTCTGCTTCCCCTCTGGTGTGTCTTTTAGCCCCTTCCCCCTTTGTGTTTCACACATGAGAAAAGCTTGTGTGACACTTGTCTTTCTGAGTATGGTTTATTTTGCTTAATATGATAATCACCATTCCTATTGGCTTTCTACAAGTGACGTCATCGTGCTCTTCTTAAACACCATTCCTATTGGCTTTCTGCAAGTGACATCATTTTGCTCCCCTTTTTGCTCTTTCTAATATCAGTTAAAAGACAAAGAGACTCAAGGGCCAGGGCTGGGAGCAGGGCCTGGGGTGGTATGGGGGGCATGGGGTGGGGCATGACTCAGTGGCTTAAAAGTGCTTGACCTAAGTGTGGCTCCCCAGAATCCACTGAAAAGCCACACACAGGGGTGTCTGTAATCTCAGCGGCCACGAGGGGGACATGGGAGGCAGAGAAGACAGGAAACAGAACCTCTGGAGGTTCATGGGCCAGCTAGTGTGGCTTATCCAGGGGCAACGAGACACTGTTTCAAACACAGTAGAAAGAACTGACACCCAAAAGTTTTCTTCTGACCTGCACACAAGTGCCAGAACAGCTAAACACACAAACAAGCATACACTCGCTTTGCCCACACGCCACACCCCATTGTCCTTCAACCCTACAGCCCCTCCCACCACTACTGAAAAGAAGCCATGCCTAGTGGTTCTTCCTGTGATCTTTGTACTTGGGAAGCAAAGGCCGAATTACAAGTTGAGGGCCACATGATGAACTGTGGAGGGGCGTGGTGTGAGTGGGCAGGGCTGGGGTTGTTTTTCCCTAGGGTGTAGGTTCTGTTGCTAGGGCAGAGATGGGGTCACACTTAGCTCGTTTCTTCTCTGCCAGACCAATAACCTTGGGAGAAGTAGGCATGGTGCATTGCTCTCTTCCAGTTCTAGGTGTGAATGATTCCACCTTCCATCTTGGAGAAGAGATGAAGGGTCAAGCAGAACAGGAAACCTCGTGAGTTTCCCCTTCCCTTGAACTTGTGGGTGTTTCATTTTGCCCACCCTTATCCCCAGCTTGTGTTTGCTAAGTGCTCTTAGGAATAGGCCCTTTTGGCTGATATTTGAGCGATATTAACATTTGCGATGTCGTCGGTGACTGAGGTGCCTCACTCTGGGCAGTGAAGGATGACAAGGCCGCAAGCCGGTGCTTGATGAAAGAGCACAATCAGAGCCCTGGACTGAAGGACGGACGGCTGCGGAGAGAGGTGGCTTGTTAATTTATGGGGCCTCAATTCCAATTGCAAAGGAACATTTTTTTCCTTTCTCAAAAACTTTTAAGAAATTAGGTTTTAAAGCTGAACCCGTGTACCACTCAACTTAAAATAGAAGAGAATTTGATTTTATGTGGTGCCTTTCACATCCCGGCACTTTATAATATTGTAAATTCAGATGGAGCTGAGCTCCTGGCTGCAGGCTAGCTGGATGTGGGTTGGGTTGGGATGACTTCTGAGGAGACAGCTGTACTCCCCCATGCCCCCCCCCACCCCCCCCAGCCCCTTGCCTGAAGATGGGGTGGATTCTCAAGTCTTTCTCCTCTGGAACTGTGTGCTTATGTCCAATCCTTGGACTAGAACCATCGAGCATATATTTGTCTGGGTCCTAAGAGCTCTGCCCACACACTGAACTCGCCATGAAAATACCATCTCATCTTGCAGAATTCAACTCGAAATGTCAGCTCAAATTCCCTGAGGGATGAGTTAGTAGTTACTTCATTTAACATAATCACTATGGAGATGCTATATATTTGTACTCATTGTTGCCTGTCCTTAGGCGGATACCAGAATCATCTGTGCAATGGGGCCATTTGCAGGCACCTGAGGGGAAAGACAGCCGCTCCCTCTGTGCCTCATCTGGAGGCTTCTGAGCCAAGCCAGCCTGGACCTCCTTGCTCAGTTCATCCCTGCCTAGCAAGGGATGGTCACTGCCAACCTGAAGGCACATGCAATCCATCTCCCTCCCTGCTGGGTTGCTTTCCTGTCCTCCTTTCTCAGGCTAGCAGGCTCCAGGAACTTAAGTCACTGATGGCTCTTTCTGTCCCATGTTTTTGGAGTCCCAGCTGATGGTGATAGCATTGTCTTCGAAGTGAACACAGCCATTGTTTACATGCTACTAGTGGAGACTAAGAGAAATTCCTATCTGTTTGCTTACTAATGTGTGATTTTATGTTCTGAGTCTCCGTTTCTCTAGTTGCAAAATGAATGGGCCTTCTACATGAAGGTTCCTCCTACTCTCACTGTTTATGAAAACACACACACACACACACACACACACACACACACACACACACTTGGTTTTGTTGTGTTGGAGATTGAACCTAGGGTCTCCCAAAAAGCAAAGCAAGCATTTTAACATTAAGATACACTCACAGTCCTCCTCTTCCTCTGTGTTCTTCTTCTTCTTCTTCTTCTTCTTCTTCTTCTTCTTCTTCTTCTTCTTCTTCTTCTTCTTCTTCTTCTATTATTATTATTATTATTATTATTATTATTATTATTATTATTTTGTGAAAGAGAAATACTTGTGTAAATTCGGTTATATGCATGCCACCTTGCACCTGTGGAGATCAGAGGACAATTTAACTGAACCTCATCTGTGCAATAGGACTATCTGAAGGATTGTCTCTAAGTGGATGCTCCCGAGGCACTGGATCCTTTCTTTACCATGAGGTAGGTCCAGGGACTAAGCTCAGGCCCTGAGATATGCACAGCAAATGCTTCTCTCTGCTTGCATCTCACCAGCACTCGCCTTCTTTATTTATTTTTAATTTTGAAATGGAGTCTTAGCAAAGTGTTCGGCCTGGCCTAGAACTCGTCTTTGCAGTGCAGGCAGTTCTTGAACTTGCTGTTTTCCTGCTCAGCCTTCTGAGTAGCTGGCTGGCATGACAGGCATGTGCCAACAGGTCTGGCTTTGGTCTTAAATAATTGCAAAATTGGGGAATAAACAAGACCTACTTATTTCTTCTGTCCTTCCCTCCCTGATTTTTGTACATTTATTTTGGGTCCTAATTCGTCTTTACTCTCTCTCTCTCTCTCTCTCTCTCTCTCTCTCTCTCTCTCTCTCCTCAACCTGACCTCTCCCTTCTTCTTTAGTGTTGTATGATTGAAACAATGTTTAAAATAGACCTTGTTGAATAATATTTGGATTTCAGCAAAATTCTGCTCAAATACATGTTTACTCATGTGTTTTTTCTTTTTCTTTCTTTTCTTTTCTTTTTTTTTGCTTCAGCATATTTGGGTGGACGGATGCTAAGTGGGAATGCTTTTGTAGACCAAGGGAGTGAGCAGAAGAGTCTTAAGAAAGAAGAGCAAACATGCACAGAGAACTAGGGTGCTGGCTGGGAGCCTGGCCACCTGGCTCAGGGAAACCGTGACTCCTGAGTGGCTGCTGAGGATCTGAATGCTGAGGAAATAGTCCAAACTCCCTCCTCCCCTCCGCCATGATTAATACTAACACCCATCTTCAAAAAGCCACAAGATCTTTAGTATCTACAAAATATATGAGGCTCCTGTTGAAGTTTTTATCGTAGAGATGTATCTGAGGTGTTATTTCATCTTCACTCAGCTAAAGGCAACCTTGAGGGCTGGATGGAAGGGGGCTGGGGTGGTGGGGAGAGAGGGCTGAAGATGGAGAAGAAATACTTCCAGGCAGGTACCTTGCGAAGTGCAGCCCTGCCTTGGTGTGTGGCAGAGAGAGGCTGCTGGCATGAAGGGTCCTGCACATGTGAATCTCACTTCTACCAGTGACTCCACTGGGTGGCCGCTTTGGGCCCCAGTTTTCTCTTTGGAATATGTCTCATGTAGAAGAGATAAACGGGCCCCTGGAAGATGTTGAGGAGAAACAGAGGGGTTATTTGTGCAGTGTGTAGATGGGAAGGCTGCCCATAAGCACTGGAGACTGGCCACAGTCATCTCTTCCAGTTGTCAAGTGCTCATTTCCATCTGGGGCTCTCCCCGCAGCCTCAGCCTCTCGAGGTTTGATTGACAATGCCCTCTGTAGGCTCGAATATTTGAACACTTGGTCCCCAGTTGGTGACATTGTGTGGAGGGGTTATGGGAGGTACAGCTTATCTCTAAGGAGTACATCACTGGAAGTGGGCTTTGAGTGTTCATAGTCTCGCCTCAATTCCTGTTCTTTCTCTATGCTTCCTGCTTGTCATTGAGGAGGCGAGATCTCAGCTTTCTGCTCCTGTGGCCATGTCCCCTGCTTGCTGCTATGGGGACACACACATGCTAAAACCCCACCATAATGGGTTTTTATCCCCCCTTAAAACCAAATAAATGCTCCCCTCTATAACTTGCTTTAGTCACAGTGTTTTATCACAGCCACAGAAAACTTATATTTATTCATTAGCAGACACGGACAAGCAGAATGTTTCAATGTCCTCCAACAAAAGGACACATGGCCAGGTGCAAGTTCTGCTTTTGCTCCAGGAGATCAGACATGCAACATTTTGGGGAAGTCCCTGTCCTACGTGTCCCTGAAAGAAAGGAAGGATGGAGACACGGATGATGCTGATGGGTTCCCACCACCTCTCCACTCTCGTTGAGCAATGGTGGATTATCCATGGAAATTAAAATGACTCTACCACATCATTTTAATAGAGAACAAAATTTTAAACAAGTTGAATTTTTGGGGTGTGTGTGTGTGTGTGTGTGTGTGTGTGTACTTGGTGTGTGTGGGTGTGTGTAGACGAGGGAAGTCAAAGTTGTATGTCTTCCCTGATTTCCCATTGTGTTGTTGTTGTTATCATTATTATTGACAGGACTACAGGGGTGTGCTGCCACCTTCATACCCTGCTTTTAATGTTGGGTGCTGGGGATGGATTTGAACTCATGCTTGTACAGTAGATATTTTATCCATTGAACATCTCTCCAGCTTCACAAGTTGCTTCTCAAAGGAGCTGCTGATGGACAGAGTCTCACAACACCACAGATCTCTCCGTGGAACATTGAACACAAAGAGAAGTTGGGGGCGTGAGAAGACTAGAGGAGGAGGGACACTGAACAAAGGAGCTGTGTCAGTGAACAAAGATAAGCAGTGTCTGGCTTTGACTTAAAGACTGCGGCTGACGGCCCTTGGCTTCATCCGTCTCCTTCGTGATCCTGCTTTGGTAAAGGTGAATGGGTCCAGGGCCATCTTCCCTTATTTCCGTATTTGTTTCTATTCGGAGGCTCTTTTGCATCACTGGGTACCACTTCACCTCCCATTTGACTTTCTTTGGGCATCTCCTCTGGAGCCATTATCCAGATGTTTCCTTCTGGTTGAAAGATGAAAGAGCTGCTGGAGGAAAAGTTTCTTTGGTTTCTCAGCATCAGCAAATTCCGATGTGTGTCCAAAGGTAATTGTATTAGGCCACATGCTAGTCCCACGACAATAGTCTTACGAGCTCCCGTGATAAAGCATGTATGTTGCAATGATTATAGACATTTTATTTTCATCTGGTTTTTATATTGCTATAAATATTTTGCATTTACCAAATAAAGTGGTTGCTATGTAGAGATCATAACTTGTGGGACCTAAATTTGCTTCAGACGATAGGCAAATTATAGAGTACAATATGTGATCAAACAGCAGCATGGAGAACTTAAATGGAGTGAGCCCTGAGGACAGAGGCTGCTTGAAACTATGGGAGATGGAATAAATGGGAGTCTTAGCAAAGCTATCGCTGGTTCTAGCAGATAAATTATGCTCTGCCTTTTTGTATCTCTTTGGGACTGTACTACATAAATTATGACCAAATATAATTTAGGCTATCAGCCTATATTTCTGAACATCCATCTTGTACATTTTAAGTACAAAATTACCATTTTGCAGAAGTATAAAATTGAGACAAATTTTTTTCCATCTGTGCATTTAACTTCTGCATACTTTATTGCAGCTAAAGGGTTCTAGAGGACCTCATTACCATCCGGAGGGGACGTTAGCCCCGAGACTATATAACTGTATTAAGATCTACATAAACGGGAATAAAGTTCGAGGGACAGTGGGATATGGAATTATGTATTCTTTCTTAAATGGAGATGTAACTTTTATCGAAAAGCCCTCGTCGCTGCTTTTCTGGAGGAGATCACTGTTTATAAATTCCAACTTGCTGATGAAGGAATCCGTGCTTATGAAAACTCCATCTAAACAGGCACAGGCAGGGGGACCCCCCCAGAGACCCGTGGGCGTTCGGAACTGGAACTCGAACGCTGAGTGGTCTGGAGATAGAAGTGGACTCCTGTAGCCTGTGGCTGTCTCTCTGCTCTTCTGAGTGTTATGACACGGGGATGTCAGTGAGCTCTATGTCCCCCATCAGGCACGAGCTGTGAAGGTTCTCTCTCTCTCACTTTAAGCACCGGGAAGGTCAGGTGCAGAGGACAAGGAAGCTGCCTTCTGTCTACTTAGCAATCTTAACTCCATCAAACAGGCTTGCCAAGCCGGAAGCCGGAAGCCAGAGCAGGTCAGGTTTCTCCTGGGCAGACCTGACTTTCCTCAGCCTCAGGGAAGCCTTTCTTCCTATAAGTTGCTCTGCAGGATATTTTGTCAAAACAACAGGAAAGTAACCTAACAAATAGCTTCTCGCCTCTCCTTCCCTCATTGTTTCTCTCTACAACTGGGTGTCTTCTGTCTTCCGGTTAGGCTGTTCCACCTCTGCCAATGGATCTTCCTCCAGATGGACAGTCTTATAGTCCATACACAGGAGTCTATGTCTCTTAAAGAGACTGCAACCCAGAGGGACTGATGCAGTGAACAGGCGTTCAGAAACTGGACTGTCGAGGGCTCTGTTCAGCTAGCTGAAAGCTTGGCTGTGACTGTTTGTTGTGTATTTCAAATACCATCTTAGCTCCCCTCACCCAGCCCCTACGATGTCAACAGTGTAGAGAGAATCAAACATGATGAGAAGAAATCGAGAAAGGGGCAGATATCTATCTCTGCTCTGTAGAAATGGTTTTAGATGTTAAAGGTCCTAACTTGATTGGCAGTGGGCACACAGCTACAAGAAGGCAGCAGCAGTAGCTTTCTTAAGTGGTGAGGTCTGGTTAGTCCAACAACGGGATGTTTATCAATTTCCATAGGGGACAGGTGCATAGGTGAGCCTGGATCATCATGCTATTTGGAATCGGTTTATCTTAAATGGTTCAGAACCAATGGTAGGGGTGATGTTCTTGGTTCTCCGAATTCAGTGAGGTCAGCTGTTTCCAAGAAGCTTTGTCTGAGTGTCATTGGTGAAGTGTCTTCAGAAGGTAGTAACACTAACTAGAGAAATGGGTTTCGGGCTGTCCAAGGCCCTAACATCCAGGCATCTGGGAGAGAAGTCAATACGTCATTTCTTTAGCTATTCATTTGTTATCCATAAGGTTCTACGAAGAGACAGCCACAGTCTTTTCCCATGGCTAACACACACTTTCTGCTCACAGTTCCCCGGATAACAAGCAAGTACAAAACACAATTGTTATGGTTCAAATCTAAAGTAGTCTCCATGGGATTGTATACTGCAGGCTTACTTCTCAGCTGATGGTGCTGTTTGGTGAGGTTCTAGAAACTTCAAGAGTTGGGCTCTAGCTGGAGGAAGTAGGTCACGCTTCCATGCAAGCCACTAATGGTTATACCTGGCTCTAGTCACTCTCTGGTTCTCTGCCTTCTCTACCATACGCTCCAGCCACCAGATTGTTCTCCTAAGCACATGAGGCAACAGATTGTGTACTAAACCCTCATAAACTAAACCCTGATAAATCTTCCCCATGTTATATTGCTCTCTCTGGTGCTTTGTTTGTAGCTATACAAAACCACTGCGGTCATCAAGAAATTTTCCAGCTGGTGACAGTTGTAGTTAATATTCCCTTCAGAAGATACAATGCCGTAGTCACTGAGAAAGTGACCCTAAAATGGGTGGTTGGGACACTCTTTTTAAGGAGGGGATCCATGAGTCTAGAGGATGAGGAAAAAAAAGTTAGTAGATCAGGGAACAGAATAGAAGCCACATCAAGATGGCCAAGATAAGAGTTGCTAAGACTACATCCCAATGGCTGAATTCTTTGTCTCCCCCCTTAATCATTGCAGCCTTGAGGGATAACCTTGAATCAGTTTGTAGGACATGGGGTGAGATTTTGATAAAAGTTGTACAGACAGGGACTTGAGATTCTTGGTCACTTTGGGGAGAGGTCATCTGAATGCAGCCTTTCTGTCTAGCCTCTCACTCCCCTCTCTGCAGCTGGAAAGTAGTGGCTGTGTACCATCTCCATGATTGTGCTGTAAACGTGGGGTAGCAATTCTGAGCAACATCACACTTATTCAGAGAGATGTTCTTTCACGGTGCTTGCTGAGCCTCACTCTTGCAGGCTGTAACATCATGAAGCTGCAGAGCATCCCTATTCCACGTAGACTGCATGCAAACAGGAGCCTGACAGCAGAGATAACAGCATCTGTGACACATGGGTGCTCGGGAGTAGATCGGAAAGACAGGGACCCAAGGAGCTGGAGGCAGTTCCCATTCAGCCATATTGGCTCCTCCTTAAATCAAGGTTCAGGTTTAGAGTGGATGCCAGGAGAATCAGCTTAGCACACAAGCCAAGGCCACATGAGAAACATTCCTGAGTTGGTTCAAAACCCCTGCAGAGCCTGGCTATCCAAGCAGAGGTGAACTGTTATCATCTAGAGCTGTGGGGGAGAATTATCACTAATTAGCCAAAGAGCCGTAGTGATCTGCCCTGCAGCCCCCAGGGGCATTGTCATCCCACTTTATCCTCAGATGCAAACTCCACCACTAGAGCCAGAGAGATATCCCTGTGGTTAAGAGTCCTATTGCTCTTACAGAGGAATCAGGAACAGTTCCCAACACCTACACGGTAGCTTACAACCATCTGTAACTCCAGTTCCAAGGGATCCAATGCTTGTTCTGGCCTCCATAGGCACTAGACTCACAGGCGGTGCATATAGAGGCAAAACAGATTTTCTGGACACTCCCTGACCTGTATCTATTTGTTAATGCTCTTACAGAGTGAATCCAAGAGCCAAGGAAAAGTGTGTGCTCATGGAAGTTTGGAAGGGGATATGGGCAGTGTTGGGAATAGCCTTGCTGCTTTGGTTTCCTGAACCAGCATCTGAGCCTTTGCTCCAGATGATAAACTTGGTTTTGCAAATTGATAAGAAGTGGGGATTTATTGGTTTTTCCCAGTGGGTTGGAGGGCATCAGGAAACAAGCATGTCTTCTATCAAATGTTCTGTTTGCACAGCTCAGAAAGTCCAGGGGACTGATCTCAGGGTCATTCGAGGTGAGCAGAGCCTCTTCCGCTATCAGATCCCCCGCGCACACCTCGGAGCTTGCGCATGCATGTATCCCTGCACCTGTGACCCCCCACCTACATCCCTAGGATGTGCAATCCCGGTCCTGGGACAGCCAGACAAAGAGCAGGGAAATGAAATGTATAGGTAAGAAGGCTTACCTGGGTTAGACAGAGAGTTCAAGGCCAGCCTCAGCCATATGGCAAGAATGTATCTCAAAATCAAAGAAAAGGAAGAGGGAGGAGGGGGGGGGAGAGAAGGCAGTGGAGCAAGGAAGGAAAGAAGAAAGAGCCAAACCCAAGAACACAAGGGCTTCATCTGTTTATGTAGGTCCCATCTCCTTCCTGCACAAAGGTGCACTATACACACCTATCTCCCGACACACAGGGCTGCACACACAGCTGCTGCATTCAGGGACCAAACTCTTCAGGTGGAATCAGGACCAAGATGGCGACAAGAAGGGCCCACTGTTTCTCCAGTCCCGCCGGCCGAGCCCAGGTTGTGTTTCCTACCCCCTGTTTTGTGGCAGGAACAGGCTTCTCTGTGGAGGAATGGAACTGTGCCTGCCCTTGTTTGCCTGGCATCCTGTTTGTTCCCAGCACAGAACAATGACCTCTTGTAAGGCAGGGCTTCCCAGCCTCACCGAGGGTTACGGAACAGCCCTGATTCCTCCCCTGATTATCTTGAAGCCTGTCAAACTGTAAGTTCTCCTGCCCTTCTCTGCTCGCTCTCCCTAATAGACATAAAACAGTGCAGTCAATAATGTTTTACTCGTCTTCCCACTGCGTGTCTCCTCTTCTGATCAGTTTAGGCGGGTTTGACTGCGGAAAGTCAGAAGGGAGGTTACGATCTGAAAAGTTCAGCCAAATGTTATCAGCCTCCGAGATGTTGCTAAGGGAAAGGCCCCCCAGCCCTTGGCGACCGGAGCCAATAATAGCTGCGATTCACTGATAGTATCAACGCCTGTCAAAGATCCAGGCGTTTGCGGTTCGTCTGTAAACGCAAACACCTGTATCCAGTCAAGCTATGATGGTTATCGTCTTATTCCCTGTCATGTCGATGGTTCCTTGAAGGGGCTGCCAGGATGTGCTAAGCTGTGAGTTGATTTATAAAGTGAAGGGTCTCTCCGAAACTTTGGCATGGATGGGGAAATTGACAAAGGCGAGCTTCTCCTTGGTGGGGTGACGTGGCATTTTGACAACAGTGAAACCCAGTTGTTTTTCTTTCTTTTTTTTTAACTGTATTTTTGAATCCATGGCACCTGAGGGACCAAATCATGGGAAGTGGGGTGGAAGGGAGTTCCGGCCCCCTTTGAAGGCCTTCCTTCACATGTTCCCCCATCCCCACTTCTAGAAAGGACACTTGGTGCTTGTTTGAGACTGATGTGTGTGATGAATTAGATCAAAGAGACTAACGAATTGTGTCTGCAGAGCTCTTCAGAACACAGTATATACATAGCTGAGATAGTTCTGAGATTGAACAGGCAAAGCCCACACTGTTAAATAAACCTAAAGCACAAGGAGGCCGTTGATGACCCACCAGCTGTGGTGAGCGGTGTTTTCCTAGGGAAAGGCTCCTGGACCTCCATGTTTGTTTGGTCAGCCATAGCTGCTTGAATGGAAAGACAGAAAAAGAAGGCCTGTTAGTGTTCATGGATCCATCCCCAGCTCATCCGTGAGGTGGTCCTCACGAGAGAAGTGCTTCTCCAAGAGACTGCTTGCGTCTGCCCTGAAGCTCTACGTGGACACATGGTCAATGTATCCCAGCTTCTCAGCTCAGTAGCATATGGTTAGACCACACAGTCTGCTTGTCTCGTGGTCACCTGCTTGGCATTATACATTGACACTATTTTGTCCATCCCTTGAATGACATTCAGCTTAAAGAAAGGTAGGGACAGTATGAAAGGCCCCAAACACTGGGTCTTCAACAGACACCGTAGGTGAGTAGCTGAGGATAGGCCTCTGGAATGGACAAGCTCAGATCTCCATGAACTTGAACCACGCATTTCTAGGGCCTCCATGACCCATGAGTCTGAGGCAGAGCTGATTGCTAGGGTGGCACACACAACTGATTCCAACACTGGGGAGGCTGAGGCAGAAGGGTTGAGAGTTCCAGGATAGCCTGGGGTATATTGTGAAACCTTATTTCAAAACAGAATTGAACGAAAAGAGGGAAATGAAATATGAGGAGCTGAGGGACAGTGATGAGAGGAGATGATGAACCAGGTTACAATAGACATTAACCCTGCACAGTGATACAGAACTGCTTAGCCACATGCCTGGTCCATAGGAAGTGCTCAGTGTTAGCCACTTGTCTCCCTCATTTTACTGATGGTTATTATTTCATATTACTGCCCAAACCTTCCAGGTTTTAAAAAGTCAAATTTAGACCAGAAATGAGTTTTTAAAAAATCATTTAAGCTAGGATCGCCTTAAAACATACACATATACGGTGATTTAACTAAGACCCTTCTAGCACAGTTCACACATATAATGCCCCAGTGGAAGACCATGCTTTTGAAAGCCCAGGGGTGGATGAACGAAGCCTATGGAACCTGTGCCCTAACCCTCATCACATTCACAGTATTCAAAAGGTCCTAGTCCTGATGATCCTCAGAACTCTTGAGCCTCAAAAAAAACCCCTACAATATTTTTTTGGCCTGCCAAGACTATTTCAAGGTGTAATGATCGTATACTATTCATTGGTCCTATATTTTCTTGGTGGTCTGAATGAGAAATGTCTTCCATAGACTCATACATTTGAAAACTTAGTTCCCAGTTGGTGGCACTGCTTGGTGATGTGGAAAATTTAGGAGGAAGAGCCCCGCTGGAGGAAGTGTGCCACTGGGGGTGGGCTTTGAAGGTTGGTAGCCTTGCCCCACTTCCTGCTTTCTCCGAGCTTGTATGTGGGGATGCATCCTGCTCCTGCAGCCGTGCCATGCTTTCTCCATCCTCAAGGATGACACTTTCTGACTTAAGTTGCTTTTGGAAGTGGTATTGATCATAGCAACAGGAAAGTAACTAATAGGACCGTGGGCTGGAGAGATTGCACATGCATGAGCTGCAGAGATTGCACATGCATGAGCTGCAGAGATTACACATGCATGGGCTAGAGAGATTACACATGCACAGGATGGAGAGATTGCACATGCATGAGCTGCAGAGATTACACATGCATGGCTATTGCAGAGGATCCACGTTCTCAGCACCCCAGTTGGGCAGCTCACAATCATCTACGACTCTAGCTCCAGGAATCTTATGTTCTGGCTTTTCTTGCATGCATGTACACACACACACACACACACACACACACATGCTTAAAAATTAAAAAAAACTAAAAAGGACCACACTGAGTGACAGCTCCAGCAGCACATACCAGGAACAAGGTGTGCTCCATGCTGGATGCTTTGACGAAGTAGCTATTCTCAAAAGGGTGTGGCCAGCTGGTGAATATGGTGTACATTGCTGGGTTGGGACTCCTAGCAATCCGCACAGAAAGATCTATGTATTTTGCCCCTTTGAAAAACCAGTTCACAAGTCCTTACCACCTCATGCTCTGTGCTATAGCTTCTGCGGCCTTTTGACCTCAGTGTGAAGTGGGAGTTGTTCTCACCAATCATAGATGTCTAGTCTTGTTTCTGCTCAAATGTCTAGCAGTAACTTTTCTTCACTGCCTGTGATAATGCTCTGCAAAGGTGTCAGCCATGTCTAACTCATGCAATCCAACTAAGGTTTAAATGCTCACTTAAAGCATATCTCTGGACTAGGCTCGATAGTGAAGGCTTTATAATCCCAGCTACAATGGAGGTGGAGGCTGGAGGATTCCAAGCTAAAGGTCAGCCTAGACTATAGAAGAGATTGTTGACTTTTGGTTTGGGAGGTTGCATACCCTCAAAAACTCACCCATTCCAGGCAAACCAAGGTGGTTGGTGACCCAAGGTTCTTGAGAACTGTGAGTTACACTTTCGTGCTTTGAAAGGGAGTCAAAGCAAGAAAAGAGATTTGAGGAATGGATGGGGAGAGTTGGGTAGAATCAGGTGTATGTAGTCAGACATTTTAAATAGCCTCATTATAGCATATACTGCTAGCCCAAAAGCAAGGAGTATTCAGGGATGAATGGGGTTGAGATTTCATTCTGGCTGTAACAATTAAAGAATGTGTATTCTGCCTCTACCCCACCAAATCCTTCAACAGACACATGGGAGGAGGACAGGTAATTTTCACTCTAGAACAATTTCATTACTTTAGATCAACATGATTTGAGAGAGAACATCTAACACTCAGGGTTTTGGTCTGTCTGATGTTTTAGTGGCTGGCTTGCCTTACAAAGATGCATGTACTTGGTTGAACATTAGGCTTTTAGGAGGGATCTTATGGTTTGAGTCTGAGATGTACCCCTCAAGTTTATGTTTTGAGTACCCAGTCTCTGCTTGGTCATGCTGTTCTGGAGGCTGTGGAGCCTTTAGGAGGTGGGATGTAGCTGGTGGAAGGAGGACACTAGACCAGGCCCCTGAAGGCCATACATACCTCAGGTTTTCATTTACAGTTTTGGCTTTCTGGTCTACCTTTCTGCCTTCTCCAACACATTGGCCTAAAATTTGTCTGTAACTCTGAGCTAAAATGATTTCTTCCTCTTTATATTGTGTCTGTCAGGTATTTGTTCATAGTGACAAAGAAGTAACTGATACCAGGTCTTTTAACCAAGAGTGATAGGTTCACGTGGGCATCCAAAGAAAACTAGTGAATCACATAAGAATAACAGGTTACCCCTACTCATTAGCAGAGGCATCATGGCCTTGGGTTAGCTAATCCAGGATGGCTGGGTAGAAAAGAATAATAGTTTAGTTTACGACTAGACTTTCCTTTCCCATGTCTTTCAATTAATAAGGTTTTCTAAAGTGAACATGTAGATATAAGTAATTACAGCATTATTAATATTTATTCAGTTATTGAAGAATTATCTTTCTGATTTCTTTCTTTTTCTGGTTATGGCTGAATCTCTAGGGCAGTGGTTCTCAACTTTCTCAATGGTGTGACCCTTTAATACAGTTCCTTCTGTTGTGGTGACCCCCCTCAACCATAAAATTATGTTCTTTGCTACTTCATAAGTATAATTTTGCTACTCTTATGAATCATAATATAAATATCTGATATTCAGGATATATGGCATGGGACCACTATATATGGGTCTTTCCACCTCTAAAGGGGTCAAGACCCATAGATTGAAAATCACTGCTCTAAGGGATTCTGAACCCAGCCCATGATGGTGTGCAAGGACCTCACAGGAAGTAACTACCTTGAGTCTCCAGCCACAGCTGTTATAGTTCCCAGCTCCCAGGCGCTCCCGTCCCGCCAAGTCTTTCCAACACCCAGTAGATAATCTTTTAAGTCACACTCACTGCACACTGGCCGCACACTCTGACAGTGAAACTTGAGCTTCCTTGGGGCTTGCTTCCATGACCGAACAAAGCACTTGTCCCCCCACTCCAGAACTGGTCTACTTATGTGTTGACCTTTGAAGCTGTGTGCTCAGTAGTGTCTCCAGTTTTGCTTGGTTAAACATGGAAAAACGTTCCTCTAGATCGAAGCAGCTCCCCATTTATTTCAGAGCATCCTGTCGCTGACGTAATGCCGCCTGGTTTATGGCCTCATTGCTCTGTGTTTGGAGTTGAGTAATGCCTGCTGGTGCACCAGGCACCGCCTACGTAACCACAGGAAGGGGTAACATCCCATGGGCCTCCCAGGCATCTGCTGGGAAATTGCTTTTTTGGTGCCAGACAAATGAATGTTTTGCATATTTCTCACAAAAAGAGAAGGGTTTTGAGGCGGAGGTTAACATAACAATCTTCTCTTATTACAGTGATTTATGTGTGCATAACTTCAGCAGTGGGATGTCATCTCGGAGGTCTTTAATTGGCAGACTTTGGGGACCACAGAGGGAGATGACAGAGTGTGCTCTGAAGAAATAAGAGTGTCGGCTGCCATTCCCAGTGCGGCCCCACAGAGGAGGTCTCATAAATCTCGGGAGTGGTGGGGGGATAGCAGTCAACTTTTAAACTTTTTATTAACCTGATATCTGCTAATGAAACATGAAAAAGATCATCTTCAACCTCAGCTGATTCGGATCTCATGGCACGTTAAATGACTGCCTAGGGTTTTTGAGACAACCAAATGCAGATCTTCTGGTAATTTCTACTAAAAGACACCAACGCTGCAATTTACTTCAATGAATCACCCAGTCCTGCCTTGCTATGTGGAATATGATTGTGTGTTCTTAAGAATGTGAACAGATGTGTTTTCTATTCATGACCCTCATCTTGGACCTTGGATAAAGGTGCCATTTTGAAATGGAATCACAGGTGCTTTTGGCCTCAGGATGAAGCTCAGAGAAGTCTATTCATGTAAGGTGTGGCTGGCTTTTTAGGAGGGAGGGAGGGTTCCAGAAGGAATGGAGAGTGTCGTCTGTGACAAGATGGCCCTGGTATCTGTGTCACTTGTAGGAAAGTTGCAGTCTTTCTAAATGATGGATGGCTCTGTGAACATCTGTGCTAACAGTGCCCAAGAGGTCAAGTTCCAGGCCTTAAACTCTAGCAGCTGTGGTACAGCCAATCCTAAACTGTGGGCCAACCTCTTTCATGGGCCTTTGGGGCTTTTGAGAAAAGACTGACAATTTACATCTTTGCATTTATTTTCAAAATTGCAATGTCTTTAGGACAGGGCCCCCTCAGAAGCAGACACCATTACAGTAGCAGAGTGTAAAGTTCTTTCCCGGAGTTATGATCCAGGTGCCATCAACTCTCAATAGCTCCCCAGCTAGGAGTAGAGGCTCTTGAGCACATCCCCCTTCATGCTAGAATGTTGGCGGACTTGGTCATGATCTCGTGTGTGTCTTTCAAGGCAATCATGGGTTCAGTGAGTTTGGGTATGTGTGTGTGTGTGTGTGTGCATGTGTGTGATATAGATGCCCCATTTGAGGCTGAATATTCCATAGACATGTATCGAGAGTGTATTTTACATTGGTTCTATTTTACTGGAGAGCCTGAAGCCTAAGCCAGGCAGTCATTAGGATCTAGTTTCATCTAGCTTGGGAAGAGAAGAGAAGGAAATTGGTGGACAGTTATTTTTTGGGCAGCTGAGGACTCTTGGGGGCAGGGTTGACCAGGGTGAATCATTCCACCTGAGGAATGTGCTGCTTTGGTACTTACCCACCAATTCCCATCTGCCACTGTTGGAGTCTGCTCTGGGCTATACACTCTCTGGTGCATGCTTGCAAGACAGCTCCTTTGCTATATGCACTAGAATGTGATCAACAGAGGGCTACCCAAGGTTCCAAGGCATGCATGCTGTGAAGGATGCAATTAATTGCTTGAGGTAGGTGCCCTTTTCCCCTTCATGAGCAAGCTTTCTTTTCATTCCAGTTTCAAAATGACTGCAACGAAGTCTTTCAGGTTGGCGTTGTCTCCTAATCACCTGCTTCTTCTTTTTAAGTGTTTTTTTTTTATTTGCACTTTACATTGTACAAAGTGATGAGTTTCATAATGACATTTTAATTAAATATATCATGTAGTTTGTTTATAATACCCAGTACATTGTCCTGCACACAGATACACACATAAGTATAAAAACAAGTACACAGAGATAAGCATAGAAACACCCACACCCACACATATACACACACAGAGATACACATACAGGACAGACACATGCAGAAACACATAGACTACACACACATCTGGACACACACAACATTTGCTCCACACACAATCAAAACACTTCACCTTTGTCGTCCTGGCTTTTCTTTGTCTTAACTGGATCTCCAATTCCATTCAAATGCTATACTTTTATTCTTGTCTGTGACTGGGTGAAGTCTCGTGTGTTCCTATAGCTTATTTTCTTTATCTGCCAATGGACACCTCTAGCTTGCTGTCTTAGTTTGATTTCTGTTACTGTGATAAAATACTGCCCGAAGCCAACTTGGTAGAGGAAAGGGTCTAAGGGTTTATTTGGCTTATAGGTCATAGTTCATCACTGAAGGAAACCAGGACAGGAACTCAAGGCAGGGACGGAAGCAGAACTGTGGAGAACACTGTTTACTGCCTTGTTCTTTATACCTTGCTCAGCCTTTATTTTTTACTCACACACAACCCAGAATCATCTGTTGCAGGTGGTAGTGTCCACAGTGGGCTGAGCCCTCTTATGTCAATCATTAGTCATGAAAATGCCCCCATGGGCTTGTCTACAGGCTAATATGATGGAAGTATTTTCTCAGTCAAGGTTCCTTTTTCTCAGATGCCCCTCCCCTTCTTGTGTCAAGTCAACAAAATCTGCCCAGCACACTTGCCCACTATTGTGGGTAGTGCTGCAGTAAACTTGGGTGTGAGATATCACCAAAACACTCCGATTCCTTTGGGTGTATACCAGGAGTGCTCTAGCAGGCTCCCATGCTGGAGGGCTTCTCCATCCTTCTCACTCTGCTGTGGGCTAGCTTTTCTTCCTGCTAACCAGAAGCCCAGAATCAGAACATCTGATTCTTTTGTCCTTTGAGAGGAAAGATCCTTAGAGTTTTGACTTTTGTTACTCTCTGAGGGGAAGGAGCTAACTAGTGTGCCTGTGACTTTAAACATCTTGTTTAGCACATAATGGAACATACATATTCTAGAACATTCTATTCCACGGCTTCATCTTTGGGTTGTGGCTACACCATGTCTACCTGTAAACATTCTGAGCAGCTCATACATAAAGAATGCTATAATGCACCCAAAGCAATCATTCCTTATGTTTAATGAGCTGTGTGCAAACAGGACTGCTCACCCCTTGCCTATTCCAGGCTCCAAAGGATCCTGCCTTTTAAAATAATCTGGAGGCTGGGAGAACAAACCCTTTAAAACTCAAAGTAGTTTGGGCGTTTTAATGGCCCTTGTGTTCCGTCTGTAAAAGCCCACGTGTCTGTGGGGCTCATGTGCCACGCTATTCCCAAAGTGACAGCAGTGATCAGAAACATAATTTTCAATATTTATGATGAAAAATGCAATTTATAAATGAAAGAGGGGGCACTTGTTTCTCCTTAGCTCGAAGCGAAATCATTGTTTTGAGACGTGTTCTTTATACAGTCAATCTGGCCCGAGTAATTTACCACACCCAGGCTGAGTAGTAAGGCCAGAGCCTCATTCATCAAGAAAGAATTATGGGCACAAGATGCATTTGAATTAGTAAAGGTTGTTTGGGGCTATGGTGATTTGATTGCAGAGATCTGGAGAAGGCGAAAGTGGCAGCTCCAGAGTATTATTCCCACAGGAAAGTCAACAGGTATGGAGAGTCTTGGGTCTGGAGGTCTCTGTCCTTGTTGGCCTGTGAGACTTAGTTTTCATCAGCCAGTTTGGATAAAGTGTAATAATGCATACTGGCAGAAGAGGAAAGCTATGGCTTTCGGTTGTGTGGTTGGTCTGCACTGTGTGTGCAAGCCTCTGTGTGTGTGTGTGTGTGTGTGTGTGTGTGTGTGTGTGTACATGTGCATACTTGCCTGTGTGTGCACATATACGCCCTTGGAATAATTTCACACCTATAGCACCAAGAGTTCCTCTTCATTTTCCCTGAATGATAAGCACTGTGTGCATCCCAGGCACATCATCAGACCAGAATCAATATTGGTGCAGTGCTACTGTCTAAACCATAGACCTTCAGCTGTATATGTTCTAACCATTAAATTGGTTGCCAGTATCTCCCATTTGGGTGATGTCACAAAGAGGTGAGATATGCTGTTTTCTGCAGGCAAACATCTGCAAGTGCTGAGTAACTGAGACCTTTGCAGGAGAGAGCCAAGACGAGTCCCCAATCTGCTGTGGTCCCCACCATTCCATCTTGACATATAACCTAGTTGGCCTGTCTTGTCCCTGGAGGCACTGGGGCTGGAAATACCTACAACAGCTTCAGGTCCTTAGTGGCAGCTGGGGTCTGGGAACTGACAACACTGGGGATTCTATCAGCTTCGAGGACAGGTCATCACAGGGGCCAGCTATCCAAAGGAGGAACTCTTTTTGGAGAGTGGAGGGAATTCTGTGTATTTCCCATGGATGTGCTGGGCAGTGAGGCTGCTCTCTGCTCCTGGAGAAGAGTTCAGGAGACACCTCCTACCTGACTTGCAGAGGCAGAGTAAACTGCCTGAAAGCCTGTGGCATTGCTGGGGCCCAGACAGCTTCTAGGCATTCATATTGTCCCTCCTGGCTTATAGTAGGTCTTTGACTGACTACGTGACTTATTTTGTTTCTTATTTTATTTTAGATCTTGAGTGATCCTTTTGCAAAGCAGGTCTTGAGTGATGGTTTTACAAAGCAACAGACAAAATTTGGAGGCAGATACACTTTGAATTTTTGTCTATAGTCTGTCCAAGGACAAAGAAGTGGATGGACCTGACGATCAACAAAAGCCAATTGGACTGAAGCCTAGGAGATCCTGTCATCAGAGAAGCACCAGTATGGTAGAGGACTTTTTAAACATACAGATCCTGCAAGGCCCATTGTCTCCTCTTAAGAGTCATTTCAATGAAGACCAATAGCCCCATGCTGGCTGCTGGTGTGTCTCAGAAGACAAGATGGAGTCTTTTTCTTTGGGAATCCATAGTGTCTCTGGAAAAGAGCCACCCACACCATTAGCTAGATTATAAACAGTGTAGTCGACCGGTGTGGATGAGACAAGTGGCACTGACTGCTGGGACACCCAGGCCTTTGGCTCTGTCTATCCAGCCAGAACATTCTAATGCAGGACGCATCCCTGCCTTCCTGAACAAAATCAAAAGCAGCGAGGACTGCTTTCTTTTAAGAAGGGAAGAGTGGGTGGTGATGGAATTGGAGATGGAGACAAGCTGAACATCTGGAAAGGAGGACTCTCTGGAAGAACAGCCCCTCCCTCGCTATCCCACAGGTCCACAGCAGCCTCAGAGTGTCAGAGGATTAGGTCTGGATTCTTGTAGTAATTAATAGCACTTAAGTTCCTGGGTAGTCAGTTTTGATTAAGCAAACATTAAATTAATCCAATCTGCAAACACACGGCTGGGTGGAAGCAGCAGCTGTATGGACAGAGGGATGTGTCCTCATTGGATTGCGGGCCACCTCCGAGTAGTTACAGCTGGATCAATACTGCTCCTAGAGCTATAATAAAATGCCTTCGACATGCTCATCTGTGGCTGAGAACAGTACACACATTGATTTCCTGGCCTGATATAACCCATTTACCTAGTCAGCTACTCCATTCAGGAAGGTGGAGGGGTCCCAAGACCCAAGGGACCAATGATGCCTGCAACGATGGTAGCAGATGCTTGGGAAATGTCTTAATCGGCAGCACGATGCCTCCGTTAGGAAGATGTGTTTCTTTGTAAGGTAAAGGCCTCCTCAGAGTCCTGCTAGCTTCATCAGGGGAAACACTGGAAATTGAGGAGTGTGTATGTGTGTGTGTGTTGTTTCTGTGTGCGTGTCAGGATCTGCCCTTCTCATGATTTAAAACACCAGGGTTATACAATTGTCTTAGCTTCTTGGAGGGCAAAGGGGTGTATGTTAATACAAGCTCACTCCAGGAGTATCTTCTATCCAATTTGGGTGAACTGAAGGGAGGCACAGAGAATGCCCCAGAACGCTCACATCAGAAGGATGCTTTTCTACACTGATTTTTCTGTGACAGTGTTAAATTTAAAGGGAAGGATTGCTGTTTGATACAAATTAATGAGAGTGTGGTGTATCACATGTGGTGTCAAACGACAAGGCCAACACATGAAAACCAGTCAATGGGATCTGCCTCTCTCCACTGAAATCGGCGTCAGCTCTACGGACTTACTGAAACGAAGCTATTATTGTGCAAAGCCTTTTAGACCGATCCCTTGGGTTCTGCCATTAAGAAACTGCTTGCTGGGGCTGGAGAGAGGACTCATGTGACTTTAGCAGGAGACCTGAGTTTGGTTCTTAGCACCCATGTCAGACAGTTCATAATTGCCTGTAACTTCAGCTCCAGGGAATCCAACACCCTTTGCAAACTCTATAATCACTTAAGTGACTCACATGTACACACACACAAATTTAAAAGATAAAATAAAAGATGATTGCTTTCTAACATTTTGGAATACTATTTTATTTTATACCATTGAGTGTTTTGCCTACATCTATGTATTTGTATCACATGCATTGCACACTTGGTGCCCACAGAGGTCAGAAGAAGGGGCCAGTTGCCCTTGTTTTGGAGTTAAGAACAGCTGTGAGCCACCATGTGCGTGTGGGGAATAGAGTCCGGAAGAATAATCAGTGTTCCTAACTGCTGAGCAGTCTCTCCAGCTCCATCAGAGGAGAGTTAAAGAGTTGTGAGCCATCCTTTGGGTGTTGAGAACTGACCCCAGGTTCTCTACAAGATAACCATTTCTCTTAAACACTGACAGAGTCATCTTTCCTTACCCTATAGTTTTTGTTTTTAAAGATTTAGTTGTTTTATGTAATTATGCTGGCACTGTCTTTAGACACACCGGAAGAGAGCATCAGATCCCATTACAGATGGTTGTGAGCCACCGTGTGGTTGCTGGGAATTGAACTCAAGACCTTTGGAAGAGCGGTTAGTGCTCTTAACCACTGAGCCATCTCTCCAGCCCCCATAGCTGCTTTTAAGAGGATGACTTGGGGCATAGCATAACTGATAGTGAAAGTGTGAGCACCAATATGAAGCTCCAAAGATTTAGAATGGCTCTTTGACTGTGTAGAAGGTCATTGAGATGGATAGACTTTAGGTCTAGCTAATCTAATTGTGTCTTGGTTTGTTTACTTGTTTTTGTTTTTTGTCTTGTTTTTTAAATTTTATTTTCAAGTTATTTACAATAAAGTTGTTTTTTTAATTTTTATTTTAAAGAAAGTGTCAATTTGGGTCAGATGTGCTGGTAATACACTCATCATCCCAGCAACTTGGAGGCTGTGGCAAGAAGGGCTACCTTTTAAAGAGAATGGGGGTACATATTGAGCTCCTGCCTCAAAATGAAGCCCCCAGTACCCCCCTGGCGAATCTGGTCAGTGTTGATGAGATCTTGCTTCCGTGAGAAGTAGAGTGGGTGACCGTGGGTAGAGGCGTAAGCACCGAGCATGTGGAAGATATTTCTCCACTGAACTCTGCACCCAGCATCTGAGATCTCCATGTAGACATTTGTGTCAGCAATGATTATGGGGGTTTGAGCTAGGGTGTGGGGCTTATTGTGAACTACAAGCTTTACAAAATGAAATCGCAATTTCTATTAAAACAATGCTTCTCTTGAGAGATGCAAACAAGTATCTCCCCACCCTGTCCATTTCTTTTGTGTTGTTTTAATATTTCTTGTTAATTTATTTGTTCAATTTAAGTCAGTTTCTACTCCTCACTTGTCGCGGGCATTCTCAGCAGCTATTTGAGAGAGTAGCTTTTTTTTCGAGTTTCTCTCACTATATGGTAAAATATCACTAAGTAGCTCAGACTGGGCTTGAACTTGCAGTAATCTTCCTGCCTCCTAAGTCCTGGAATCACAGGGATGAGTCACCATGGCCAACTCAAGTGTCCCTTTGTCAATCTGTTTCCACTTCAATAGAAGCCTGCATTTCCAACAGCTCTGCCTGCATTTAGAGGTGGCTCAGAAATGCCATAGGTGTCAGCCTCTTGCTAAAGCTTCTTGAAGGTTCTGGATATTTTATTTGTGGGTATGTTTAGCTCATTAGATCCAAACTGACTTCACAGAACCCTAGTCACTGATAAAACACAAGTTCCCTAAGCTGTAAAAGACACAGAGAATGTACGAGGTCACCTTCTTTATTCCCACCTCCTCCCTTCGACAGACTGGACGACTTTTTATTCATTGTTGGGGCATCTACTGACATCTGGATTGTTCAATAGGACAGAGCTTTGGTAGTGAGAGTAAAATCTTCATAGGAGCTGTTCTTTGGCCCATTGGTATTGGTTCCTATGTGTTCTTTATTATTTACTTGTTTTGGTACTGTGAATGGAAGCCAGGTCCTAATATCTACTACGGAGGGGCTCTACCACAAAGCCATGGTCCCAGCCCCTCAGTGGGGATTCTAGGCAGGTGCTCTACCACTGAGCCATACCCCAGCCCCTTCATGGAGGAATCTAGGAAGGTGCTCTTCCACTGAGTTATGTTCCTCCCTGTGTATTCTAGGCAGGAGCTCTATCATGCTAGGCACACTCCTTAGGCCCCCATCTACTTCCTCAGAGGTATTGTTCTAATTTGCATAAACTAGCTCCCTACGGATCCTACAAGGTAGGGGATGCTATTACATCACCATGCCACAGCGATGAGAGTGGTATTCAGAGGGGCTGTGTTATTTTGCCCAAGATCACACAGTAAGAGCATCAGGGTGTGCGTTTGTTCTCAGAAAGCCTATGGCAGAGTCCAAACACATAGCCACCACTCTTCGTCCTACAACTTGGCAGTATTGGTTCCTTTTTCTTTTGAGGAATGTGCGTGTGTGTAGTGTGCATGCTTGTGGGTGCACATGTGTAGAGTTATACATGCATATGTGTGTATGGAAGCCAGTGGTGGAGGACCCACATCTTCCTGGATTATTCTTCACTTTAGGTATTGAGGCAGAGTCTTTCTCTTGACTCCAGAGCGTGCTGATTTACCTAGTCTAGCTAGCCAGCTTGCTCTGGGGGACCCCTTGTCTTTGCCCCAAGTGCTGCTGGGAGGACAGATGCACTACCCACCCAGATTTTACACGGATGGGTTCTATGCATCTGAACTCTGCTTCTTACACTTGGATAGCAAGCACTTTCCCAGTCAAGCCATCACCCCCCAAAACTGGCTCAATTATATCTATGCCCTGCAAATCTAGTTCTGTTTACCAAGCTTGGGTGGCAAAATTGGCTGATTTAGGAAAAGCGTTGTAACATGCTGGCGATGGGATTTTTGCCTCTAGTGTTTCTACAACTAGTGGCACTGCTGGAACTCGATCTTGCATGCATCTGCTTATATATGGATTTTGGAAATAGCTGAGGGTGTGTGTGACACAGGTGTGCTCATCCTTATGGGCGCTGCAGCTCTACCTCTCCTGGTGGCTGTTTAGCTTCGCCCTCCTGAATGGAGAGAGCTAGAGAAGGTTCTTTAGAGACACCCACCCCGCACATTCCTGTGTTTGCACCTCTTAAATGATTATAGTCTCTGCTTTATGTTAGCACTTGCTTATGCTGTGGCATGCTTTTATGAGGCTGTATAGAATACAGCTTTTAATATCAATGTGTGTCTCACACATGTGTTCCGAGAACACATTACATTAGAAGGTGCTAGAAAGGAAAAAGACGCTAGCGATCTTAAATGCCTCCAAGTGCCTTTATAAGATGCAATCAACCATGTCTTAATTCCCTCTATCCATCATTAGTTGAGTGCCGAAAATATATGCAAAAGAAAATGGAAGCCAGGCACTAAGGTAGTGAAGAGGTTTTGCAAATCAGATTATTTGAGTGTGTGATTCCTCAGATGGAAGGATATTGTCCAAAGGGCCCTTTAATTGTTATTCACTTTCTTTGGTGCACAAGAGAATGCTGTCAGGGCCGCAAGCACACTTCACTGCAGATGAATTAAAAGAATGACTGTCAGAGCCTGGCGGTGTCTACACTGGGTGAGGCTGGCTGCAGGGAAGGCATTGCTGTGGGTCACACTGAGCACGGGCTTTGGAAGGCAAGGGATTTGTTTTGTGCAGTGATGGTGGTCAGATGCCTCGTTCACAGCTGGGTCATTGTCCTGAGCATTCTTCTTCTGCAGATAGCCCACTGTCCTCCAAGTCCCCACCTTCTCTTTCTTTAATGACACACGAGTCAATTATTGAGTCTGGAAAAAGCCCAAGACTTCTCCCTAGCATTTTCCACTGTTAAAAACTGAGTTTGGAGGTTGCAGGGATGCCAGTGCTTAAGAGGACTTGTCGCTCCCGCAGAGGACCCAGGTTTAGTTACCAGCACCCCATCACTTTCTACAACCATTTGTGAGACCAGTTCCCGGGCACACAATGCCTTCTTCTGACCTCTGCCGGCACTGGGCATATGCAATGACACACATACACACAAGCAGGCAAGATGATCATACATGTAAAATGGAATACATAAATCTAAATTCACTTTTAAAGTGTGTGAGTTTGGAGACTGGCGAGGCGATGCTGTGGTGACAAGCACGCGCTTCCTCTGGCAGAGGACTGGGGTTCAGTTCGCTGTCCCCATAGGAAGAGGCTCAAGCCAGCCTGTGACGTCAGCACCAAGGAACATGGCACCTTATTTTGGTCCACCTGGGCATTTATACTCACTTGCCCAGCACCTATCTTCCACATATAAATAATTTTAAAAGAATGGAAAGAAAGCCTTTTTACAGCGTGGGCTCTAAGCCTAGAATAAAAGGAAACTCACTGCCACTACAAAAGCCACCCCCTTTGGACCTTTCTTTCAGCAGGCAAGGACTTCCTTCTTATATTTCCATGGCATGGGGGTCTCTGGCATTATTAGGCCATGGCTGCCAGTGTTTGGTTTTCCTTCCCCCAAACGCTGGAGGAACCGGCTTTTTACCATAAGAGCTTTCCTACAGGGTCTGGACATTGGAATTGTTGACAAATTTAGTCTCCAGGTCACCCCAGAAGGGTCATGGTAGACACCAGCACCAGTTTCTCTGAATGGACCAAATACGCTGCATGCTGATTCAAACTCCTACCTTCCAAACCCCACTTTATGGGACAGTAGCAAATTGTACATGAACAAAAAGGGGGTTTAAAAAGTTGGCTGGTTATCAGTGTCACCAGAATGGTGTCTCTTCAAGGCCAGGAACCTAACAGGAAAACCAAAGTTGATACTTCAAACCAAAAAAAGACATATATTCCTGTGATAGGAACTAGTCGGGTTTTATTTATTTTGAGACATGGTCTCATTCTATGGCCCAGGTTGGCTTGGAACTCATGGCTCGGCATTTTGGTAGCTGAGGTTATAGGTGTAAGCCACCTTGACTATATGCCATGATTCTTAATTCATTCTTTATGTTCTTTACACCCTAACTAATATGTGAACACTGTAAAGGTTCAGAATATTTACAAAAGTTTCTAAAAGTAAAATCACCTGTTTTCTCAGTGGATAAGGTAATTCAACCTTATGAGTATATTTTCAATATATATGTTCATTCAAGTATATATATATATATATATATATATATATATATATATATGCCTTGAGTATATACACACACACATATACATATATACACATACTATATTTACATATATACATACTATATATGTGTATTTATGTATATTTACACATATTTGTATATTTGTATGTCTATATATGTAAATATGTATATAGTGTGTGTTTGTATATATATATGCATAGTGTGTATATATATGTACACATCTACACATCTACATATTAATTCTCTTTTAAAATTGATCACCAGGGCTGGGTAATAGTCAGTGAGTTCTCTGATGGCATGCATAAGGTCCTGGCTTCCATGCTCAGCATCACACACAAACTAAGAAAACAATGGGTAATGAGTTACATTTAATTGAGTAAAATGGTGCTTTCCTTTAATGTATCGAGGGCTTGCTCTTCCCTGGTATTCACAGTTTATAGTTAGGTTGTCCATTTATGTCATGGCTATGATCCCCTACCACAAATGTTACTGTGGCTCTGTATGGCTAACAGTGGCCTATTTTGTGGAAATCCCTTATTATAGAATATTTCTTGTGCATAAACTTCCTTAATTTCTTACTTAAACTTTCTTGAATTTCTGAGGTCGACTACATAGAAGTATTCATAGAGCACTTACAGTTCCGGCTGCTGAATTCACTGATTTCCTCTTTTAAATTTATTTTTATTTTTATTTATGTGTGTGTAAGCACACGAGTGTACATGCCCAGAGAGGTCAGACAAGGATGTCGGCTCTGGTAGAGCTTGAGCTATAGGTGGTTGTGAGCTCGGGCTGTTTGCAAGAGCAACGAGCACCTTTAACCTCTGAGCTGCCCCTCCAGCTCCCACGGACTTCCTTTTTTTTCTGTTTGATTGTCTGATTTGTAAAAGCTGGTTGTTTTCTGTGTCACAATACATTCTCATTTAATGTTGTGAAATATGTGGCTGATAGCAAAGCGCACACACTAAAGCATGCCTTTGGAGCACCAACTGCTCCTTCTTAATTACTAATCAGTAAAAACAACACACGTGCCCTGTGGTGTTTGGTGGACACATCCCCGTAGTCTCTGGCATTTGAGTACTTGGTCCCCAGTGGGAGGTGGTGTTTGTGGAAGATCAGGAAGTGTGGCTTTTCTAAAGGAAGTACATTGCTGAGGACAGGTTTCTGGGGTTCCAGAAGACTTGTCATTTCGAGGTAGCTGTTTTGTCTTTGTTTATGTGCTCATTGGTCATTTGCATGTGTCCTTTAGGGACAGAACTATTCGAATACTTTGATTATTTTGGAAATGAGCACTTGTTTTGATCATTTGATCATCTTTACATGCTAGGTTCTTAGTAGATGTAGTTTTTCTCCCATTTTGCAGTCTCTCTCTCTCTCTCTCTCTCTCTGACATTCTCCTTTGGTATATGAACATTTTTAATTGTGATGAGGTCTATCTGATTTATGTAATTGTCTTCTCATTGCCCATACTGTTGATATTCTAAGTGTCAGTTACCAAATCCCAAATTATGGCGACAAAGTGTTATAATTTCTTCTAAGAGTTTTACGGTTTTTAGCTCTTATATTTATAAGATGGGTTATCCAGTTTGAGTTAACTTTGAATACGTTGTGAAGCACGGCTCTCCCTTTAATTCTTTGAACACTGTGCCCTTTAATTCACTCTTGGGTCATATTTAGAATAACCACTTTGAAGTTGCTGCCTGTGATATCCAACCCCCAAATCTGGTCCCACTTGATGCTGATTTGCGTTGATGCTCTCATTTTTTTCTCTCTGCACTCTATAGTTTATTCTTCACCATTTCTTATCCATTTCAGTTGTTGTTGAAAATGAAACACAACGGTATATTGTGAGTGATTATTTCAGGTGGTAAAGTGCCTGGATGGAGGAATGACTGCCCAGTGGGAGGGGGTTTGCAGAAGAGTCTGAACCTAGTGGGCAGCCACTATCTAATCAGGAGGCCCAAACAGAAAGATCTGCAAAGAGGAAAGACAGGTCTCCATCTTTCTAGAGCTAAAGAAGACTCTCCTGCTGCTGCTCTGGACATCAGAACTGGTTTCCATAGCCTCTGGGCTATCTCACACCATCTTTTTATGCTGGTAGAATGACATTTCCCAGATGACTTAGCAAACCCTACTCACACATGTATACCCAGACAATTTGAAAAAATATTAAAACAAATGTGTCCACACGTGGCCACGTACCAGAGGGGTTTTAGGCTCTGCTTTTGGACTAGAAATGACACCACTAGTCTCCCTGTTCCTGAGGTCTGAAAACTTGGACTGAGCCACTCTTCTGGGACTCCAGGGACTCCCATGTGACAATTCTCAGCAGCTATTGTCAAATGACTCAGTTCAAATAAGCACCTGCTCCTACATCCATAGGTAGAGCACAGAGATATTGCAAGCTGGCTTCTGGGCCATTCCAATAAAGCAAATCTCACAACCAAGAAAGGGACAGATTGTTTTTCTCTAAAGCACACAAAACTGCTATACAATAGTATTACACCTAAAATAACAATAGTCATGCCTTAATTAAAAATACTTTATTGCTAAAAAATGCTAATGATCATCTAGACCATTGGAGAAAGGAACCAATAGCCTTGATCCACACAGGGTTGCCACTTCTGTTTTTAAATAATGCAGTGTCTGTATAGTGTAGGAAAGTGAATTGCTATGAACAGAGGTATGCCTAGCTATATCTACATCCTGCTGGCTTCTTTCTCTGGAGAGTCCTGCTAATACATCCACTGTACCAGTTTCTATAGAGTGACATTTCCCCTGAGCACTTGATTTTAACAATGTAATCTGGAAACAATCTCTAGAATCTATCTGTCTTCTAAGCATGTGTGGTTGGTGTGTCTGCTTAGCTTTACATGTTTTTTGTTACTTCAGCCTGGCTTTGTGAGGACTGCCTCCGTGTGCCATCTACATTGATGGACCATCTGCCGATGACTGGGAAGACATTATGGGTGATGTGGTCATTGGCATTTGAATATGGAAAAGGGGTGCACTTTGCAATCCAGGGGGTTCGAAGATTTCATTTCCGCTGCTGTCTGCCGAGGATTCTTTCTCCTGCACATCCGAGATTCTCCAGGCTGCCACCAATATGTAGATCGCTTTTTAGCCCCTTCATGGAGTCCCCCATTAGATTTCTGGATCCTTCCATCACTTACCCCAGCTGGGGTTGCAACTTCACACTAGCAGAGGGAGGGATCCTCTCCATCTACTCTCTTCTGAGTTTGCATCTTTTACTGACAGTACCGGCAGATACACAGCATTGCCTCTCCCTGAAGACAGTGCCCCAGACAGTCCTGTCCTGACAACACTGGCATGGCCGCACCGGAAAGGGAACTAGGGCTGGCCCAAGTAAGACAAGGAGGCCACTCACTCCCACTATTCCAAATCAAAGTCCTAGTTTCTCCCAAATTCTTCCACCTTACTGTTTGCTCTTGGGCCATGTGCCAAGAGACTATAGAACAATGTAGTCTTCAACCATTGTGATATCAGGAGTGCATGGGAATGCATCAGAAGGGCACTGGAAGACCGCATGGTGTCTAGAGTGTCATGGGAACTCCACATTACCCCAGTGTACATGTTTGCTATAGACAGTTCAGTTCACCCCAATGAGTTTGTGATCACAGATGACAAAATGCTCACCAATTCTTTTAGTCTTAGGACTGTGGGAAGAAGATGTCATGGAAGCCAGTTCCAACATATAAAGAACCAACATTCATTCTGCCTCATGGTTTTTGTGGTTTGGGAGGCTTTTGGCTCATAATGGTGGAGTCCTCCAGCAGAGATACCTGTGATAGAACAAACTATCTCATAGTGTTGCTGGAAAGGATAAAGAGAAAGCTCAAAGACTGAGGTCCATAGTCCTCCTCAAGGGCACATTTCCTGGTGACTGAAAGGCACTCCACTCAGCCCTACTTCCTAAAGTTTCTATCAGTTCTCAGCAATAGGAACTGTTGTCAATGCAGAAAGCAGGCATTTGGCAGATGGTATGGGCCCCTGGCAGACTTACAACATCCAATCTATAGAGCCGGGTCATGTATAACCCCCATTCTAAGAGTAAAACATAATAACTGTGAATGTGAGCAGAGACCCAAACCACAGGCATGCAGGACGTGGAGGTCACACGCAGTCACATGTGGCAGGAAAGGGCAGCTTGGAGAAAACCTTGGATCTGGCCTCTGGAGGACAGAGGGCATCTTCCTGGGCCCAGGTGACCAGCAGGTGTTCTTGGCAGAGGCAAGGCTGCAATTGGGCCTTTCTTTGGTGGTGGTGGTGGTGGTGGGTTGCATAGTCGCTGTCCCTCTGCCAGGTGCAGCTGGCTTTATTGTATAGGTATAAGGGAGCCTTGGGGTTTGGCCACTCCAGCTCTGTAGAAACCCTTGGCAGATGCAGGAAAACAGGAGCAAATGAGAGGATTCTTAGTAGAGAGATCATGAGGGCCTTAGGTCTGAAGCTACAGGCTCAGACTGGCTAGTGAGGTGAACCAGTACATTGATTCAGAGGTACTGAAGGGGTGAATTGTCCACAGACAGGGTGAGAAAGGGTGTGCAAGGAAAAGGTGGCTGGGGGAGGGGAGATAGGAGACAAAACCTCTGAAGATTCAAACATTAAATGGCTACCACCTTGGTAAGAGCCGGACAAATTAACTGCATTTTGGAACAGAGCTAGGGGTCTAAGTTTGATCTGTAAGGATCGTCAGCACAGAGCTTGTCTCTACCCTGCAAAGAAAGATCGGTTATTTATGTTCTGAGGTGAGGGTGTCAGGCCCTAGAGACCTTAAGTAACTCCCAGCGGTACTGGATGCCTCCTACAGTGAGCAATGACGTTAGGGGCCATAACAGGGCCTGGTGACTCTTAATTACTCTCTCAGGTGTTTTGGTCCCCACAATGAGAAAGGTAAGAAATAGACATGGTAAAAGTTAGTGTCGGTTGTGTTGCTAGAGGGGCTTGGCACGTGATCGAAGGCAGGAAAATCCACTCAGAGTTGGCGGCCTCAATGCAACACAAAGGCTGATGCACTTTCTCTGATAGAGCTGAAGCACCCTGTGCTCGGAAGGTAGAACGTCAAGGTTTCTGGTCTATGGCCTCAGATGAGAAATGACATTCCCAGTCTGAGTCTTTTGGAGCTGGACTGAGCCATGTCACCTACATCCTTGGCTCTCCATATTGATGACAGTGTATTGTGGTCTTGAGAAGCCTCACTAATTACAAGAGGCAATGTTCTGAATAAATCCCCTTGTGTATGTATGTATGTATGTACCTATCTCATCTACTTATGTATATTTGTTGCTATGACAAATCCTTAGTGAGAGGGAAATATTTTTAGCTTTAGCTCAGTTTCAGAGATTTTAGTTCACAGTCCTTGGGTGTGCTGGTTCTGGGTCATGGTGAGGCCACAGGGTCATGTGACAGGTCTACTATTTAATGGCAGAGAGGATGTGGATGAAGAGGACATAGGACCATGTCTCATTTTTGCAGGCACACCAGCGACTTCCTCCTGAAATTTCCAGAACCTTTCAAAATTGTACTACTAACTGGAAAACATGCATTTACCATGTTTATTAAGGATATTTCACATCTAAACCATAATACGTTCCCCCCATGTTATCTCTTTATCCACCTGTCTACATACAATTAATCTCTCTCCCTCCTTCTCTCTCCCTCTCTCTCTCTCTCTCTCTCTCTTATCCGTTTATGTTGATTAGTCTTTGTTGTCAACCCCATTGGTTTTAGAAAAGTGTAGGAGATTAGGGAGATATTCCCCAAGTATATCTATGACACTTCCAGGAAGGGCTGAGTGCGAAGAGACCCACCCTGAGTGCGGGCAACACCATCCCCTGGTCTAGGGATTCAGACACCATAAGAGGGAAAATGAACTCCCAGCTGAGTACCAGGCTTCATCCACCTGCTTCTCCTCGGCTATGACGTGAGCTGCCCGGCCTTGCCCCGCCCCGCCCTGCCCTGCCCTGCCCCGCCCTTCCAGCTATGATGAATTAAAACTTTTGAAGCCCATGAGCTAAAGTAAACCTTTCCTTCCTTAAATTGTATCAGGTGATCTGTCACAGTGATGAGAGAAGTAGGTTATATACCTTCTAGATGTCTACTACCTATCCATCACCTACCTACCTACCTACCTATCATTACCTGACTGGATCCGGCTCTCAAAGAAGCCCAAGTACAGCTTTCATTGCCTTCAACAGTGGCTCCCATGTGGGATCTGAGTGCTGCAACTCAGCATCACTTAGAACCTATGACAAGTGCCAATTTCTGGGCTGTACCTCAAAACCTTCTAAATTAGAAAGTTCACCTCTGAGAAAAGGTGAAATTTCAATAAGTCTTCCAGGTGAGACTTTGAGAATCCCTAACCACCTTAGTTGGGTTACTATTACTAACTAACTAATTAACTAAGTAACTAACTCTTAGTTAAGGTTGCTATTGCTGTGACAAAACACCATGACTAAAGTCAACTTGGGTAGAAAAGAGCTTATTTCATTCATGGTTCCATGAAACAACAGTTCATCAACAATAGCATTGAAGATAGGACCTCAAATAGGGCAGGAACTTGGAAGCAGGAGCAGAGGTGATGGAGGGGTCCTGCTTACTGGCTTGTTCCCCATGGCTTGCCCTACCTGCTTTCTTCTAGAATCCAGGATCATGAGCCCAAGGGTGGCATCACCCATAATAATGGTCTGGGCCCTTCCACAGCAATCACTAATTAAGAAAATGCCCTGCAGGCTTGTTTGTAGCATGATCTTATGGAGGCATTTTCTCAGTTGAGGCTCCCTCCTCTCAGATAACTCTAGTTTGTGTCAAGTTGACGTAAAGCAAACCAGTCCCCCTGTTGTGATGGTTATTCTTGGTTGTCAACTTGACTGTGTCTGGAACTTAAAAGCCAAAATGGAGTGAATACCTGTGAGGGAATTTTGTTTTTCTTAATTTGAAATAGATCATTTCTAATCTGTATCGTTGAGTTAGGAAGACACAAACCTGAGCCTTAATCCAGAACTTTTCAAACTGGGAAAAGACACACCTTTAATACTGACGTTGAGTCGGGAAGACACAACTTTAATCTGGGCCACACCTTCTTCTGGAAATCTATAAAAGGCACAGAAGAAGGAAGCTTTTGCTCTTTGCCTGCTTGCCCTCACCCTGCTAGGACATCCATTCGTTCACTGGCATTGGAGCCTACTTATTTGGGGTTTCAGCCTCCACTGAATTGCAGCTGAGCCATCCAGCCACTACTGAGTTCTTGAACTTTCTGTTCACAGTCAGCCATTGTTGGATTAGCTAGACTACAACCTAATAAATCCCCTTCTGTATGTGCAGAGAGACTCAATCTAAAACTCTGGCTAATACACCTGGTATCTACGCATTTTCCTCTGCCTTCCCCAGCTTTGTACAACTTTCCTTCCAAGGCTACTGGGATTTCTGATCTGGGCCAAAGTGTGTGGGAAGTTTCATTCTGCTTTGCTGTTCAGTAGGGCAGCCATGAGAGAGCATCATTGGAGAATGAATAGGCTGGCGGGCAGCTGTGAGTGAATGCAAGAGCTGTCACAGGGTCAATAACACTGCCACTGAGCAAATCTGATGCTCGATTTCCTTTGCTCTGCTCAGTAGCAGACTTAGGGAATAAACTGCAGAAACAGGGCATTCTGTGTCTTGTCTCTCTCTTTCTCCAAGAGCGAAGTCTCCAAACCAAGCAAGGGGTCTAGTCTTGACTCTGGTGGTCAGGGATATCCCTACTATAAAACATGTCATTTGGGGGTATTGGTGACATTTAACCCTGCGGAGGGAAGGAAGAGACCCACAAATGTAAAAGGCTCCAAACCATGGGCACTCAAACCAGAAACCAGGGATTGAGTCAGGGAAGAATAGAGACACAAGCTTCTCTTCTCTTAGTGTTTCTCTGTCACACACAAAAGTTTGATTGCAGAATAATTTTAGATTTTCCAAGATGGTAGGATGATTATACCTTATGATGCTGTGGATCTCCGCTTTCACACGTTTGTCAAGACTAATATGTCAGTGTCATTAAATTCAGATTTGACTTGGATTCTTCTGGGTTTTCCATTAATTTCCCCTTTACTGTACCCTATCCAAGACACCATGTCAAGTCTGGGGAGAGAGTTTAGTAGGCAAAGCCTTTGCCTTGGAAGCATGAAGATTCAAGTTAGAATCTAGAATCTATATGAAAAATCCAGGTGTGAAGCTATACGATTGTTGTCTCAGAAGAGGGAAGGCAGAGCCAGGAAGATCCTTGGGGTCTTATTGGCCAGCTAGCCAGCCCAATTGTGAGCCCCAGGCTCAGTGAAAGATGCTAGCTCAAAGTAAAGGTTGATAGTAACAATACCCGAGATTGTCCTTTGGCTCACACACACACACACACACACACACACACACACACATGTACATCCACATGTTTTCATGTGGACTGTCCTAAATTTTCAGGGCTGGTTTCCACAGGTTGAACATCTTAAAACTCCAAATCTGACATGACTCAAAGATCCAGGTTTTTTTTTTTTTTTTTTGAATGCCACTGTAAAATCACGAGTGGAAAACTATTCCAACAAACTTTGTTTCATGTACAAAATCTTATCCTATAGCTTACCATTGGGCTAAGGGCATGGTCTGGGTAAGGTACAGAGATGGTTCCCATGTTTGTCACTGGGGACTTCTCTAGGAATTTGATATATGAAGGTTAGCGTTAAATAGGAAATGTCCCTAACAGCTTGTCCTCAGCCAGTGGTGGGATTTGGGGAGGTTCTGGAACCTGTAGAAAGTAAGATCTCACTAGAGGAACTTGGTCCCATTGGTAACAAATCTAGTTAATACAGTACAAATGTGCTCAAACTTGGAATAGCTCCTAGTCTTAAGTACTCATAACTATAAACACCACGTAAGTGATAGCCATCCTGTAGGATATGAAGTTTGTTGCCAGTCTGACAACCCCATCAAGCATCCAGGAGGATCCCCTCCCCAGGTTGGGACAGTGGTCAGAGATTAAATCCTTTAAAATCGGATGCACTGCACAGAGCAGGACAGACATGGCTTCCAGCCTTACCTCATGACTTTGGCTTATGTGGCTCAGAGATGAAGAGGACTGGCCACCCAAGCCAATGCGCTTGTGGATATCCATCTCTGGCATCAGCCACATAGCGCTAGATTCCAGAAACCGGGACTATTGTTCATTTGCATATTTCCCATGATAACTTCTTGTGGGGAATCAACCCTAAGGAGAGAAGGCATTGAGTTGGAAGCCTTGCCTCAGGCCACAGCCCATCAGAGCCCTGGGGCTGTTTTAAAAACTCTGGGCCATACCAGAGGTGAAGCCACATTTATAGATAGGCTTTGTAACACGCTGCAGAAACACTACAGATGTTTCCTCTTTATCTACATAAACAGCAGAACTTTGTTAAAAAACTGAAAATGTGCATTATGTCCCATTGGCTGAAAGGGGCTGTCAGATAAGCCGCCCTTCTTCAATCGCTTCTGATGGATGATGCAAATGGGCTTTGGCTTTGGAGGATTTTTTTTTTCCAAGACACTACAGTAAATGATCAGAGTGGTAACATTTTTAACCTTATCTATCATCCTGAAACATTTTTTCTGCCTCCAATAAAACATGTCAGAGTCGATTAAGAACCTTCTTCAATGAGGTATAATTCATAGATTTTAGTAGGGAATCCAGGGGCACTGAAGTATTAAAGAGGCCGAGAATACTTAATTACAGATTTGCTACCGTCTACCTTTGCTTCAGTTCTTTTACAGTCTAAGGGGCTGGCTTTGCTCTGCAAACTCAAAGCCTTCTGTCTGATGGTGGGGGTCAGAGGAGGAGCAGGTAGGATGGCCGGGGATGTGTCACATTGTGTCTGGTGACAGGGCTGTGAAAGATACAACGGCTCAGTACGTTTGGCAGTGCTTATCTGGTACATGAGTGTACATTACTTCCCAAAGCCCGGGATCACTTTGGACAGTATCATTAAATGCCACGTCATTGCCTGTTATAGAGCGGTGCTTTAGCTTCAAGGGCCTCTTGGGACGCGTGCAACAGTCAGAAGAATGATGGGCAGAGATGGGGCCGGCATTAAATTTTCAATGGAAGTGGTATTGGCTTTGACTTTCCAGAAGCCTTATCTGTTAGATGGTGTTTGTCACTGGGCCTCGGAGCTGTGGACGCTCGTCAGTTGCAAGTTGCAGGCACTTGAACGATATGGACAGGTGAAGGCTCCACGGGGACCAGCCTGGCTCTCCGAGAGCTGGAGGGGGTAAATTGAAGGTTTATTTATCCCATTCACTGTCAAGGTTAGCTTGCTAGAGAGCTGTCCTATGGATGCTTACAAATGCCAAAATCCTGGTAAATTGTGGGAAAGAGCCTCCAAATCACTGACCTTTGTACAGCGCCCATCAACAAGTCCATGTCTCCAAGCGTGGTCCTTAGAGGGAGTTAAATGGTTGGTAAAATGAGTCTGATGCTGTTCGGTAATGTCAGTGGCTATGGAGCTTTTTACTTTTGTGTTTTCAACGTGGATAAAGTCAGAAATGTAACTGCTTAAAACGAAGGCAGCCAGGGTGTGTGTGCGTGCAAAAATAATTGCACCAGTGTGGGGTTTGGCAAATGACTCCCTGTGAATTTTCACATAAGCAAGTATTCAAAACTTATAGGCAGTAAGGACTGCCCATTGTTCTGTTTCCATCAGAGCTGGGGATTTCACAATTCCTTTCCTCATTCTCACTTTATATTTGGGACACCCGTTACAGCCTGGTCCCTGGGGGATGTCCTTCTGAGTGATGGGTTCTCCTACTGTGGACTTCAGCTCCTGCCACGACAGCTAATTTAAAGAGGCAGGAAGGAGCCAATCTTACCGTCTTCTGTTTCTTTTGTTGAGGATGAGAATTTACTAAGCGATCCTGTTAAGGACGCTTATTCAAATGTTGCGGTCATTGTGGAGCAATGAAAGAGCACCCTTCCGTGGAATATTATACATCTATTAAAGGACCTCTCAGTGGAGCATTCTGGGGCGTGCTTTTGCAGTACAAGAGTTGTTGGAGACTGAGGCGAGAGGATGGAGAGTTTAAGGTCAGTCTATGCTATATAGTGAGTTTCAAGCCAGCCTGAATTAAGATTGAGACCATCTAAAAAACAAACAAAGAGATGCTCCAACTAAAATACAACAAAATAAAAACCAGTTACCTTAGAGACACATCTGTAGGATGCTAACAAAAGGGTAAATACTGTGGTCAGTTTGTAACATAAGAATAAAATCACCCTTCCCTCAGGGGCACCAGACGCAACACTCAAGACACTTGATTTTAGTTTCAGAGCGAAAGGAATCATTCAGAAACCACCTTTAAAGCCATTTTTAGCCCGATCTTCACATTTGACTAAATGGCCTACCTTACCTCCCTCTATTCTCCTCAGACACGTATGTGGTGAGTTGTGTGGACGTGCATGTGCGAATGTATGGGTATCGTGTATATTTGCATCTGGTTATATAGGCCAGGAATGAATGAAAAAAAAAACAAACCCACTTCAGATGATCTGCAAAGCCTTCTCTGGAAATGATAAGAAAACTTGTACTAGAAGAAGAGGAAAGCAAATCACACCAGGAGGCAGAAGAAGAGACTCCTAGGTGGTAGGTTGCTCGTGCATTTGCTCACACTGCAAGACATTATTTCAGATTTTCTGTCTTGTGCCCTAGCCAGGCATGATGGGTTCCCAGAGGATGTGGTCAGGGTCCCTGGCTCTCAGGCTCTTGCTTTTCTGTGTTGAAGGCTAACAGGGAACCTGGCCCCTGCCCTGTGCCTTCTGGTGGAGTTCCTGTAGGCCCCCGGAGGCTCATGGGGAGGGGGCGCCGCTTTGGGGCTGGACCTTTGGAAATCTTGTGTTTGTAATTTGGACTATAAGAGAAAAGGTTGCATCTCCCAGGCCCAGTGGCCAATCTCTGGGAATTCCTCATTGTTTAAACTTTCTCTTTATGACCTGTGAGCTTGGAAAGGATGATGATTGCCTGGCAATGGGCATGGGAGGGCCAGCTGGAGGGCCCGAGGGGATGAGCATTGGAAAAACTCAGTTGCACCTCTCTTTGCTGAACCCTGGAGACTGTCACTGTGGCATTGCGGGCATTCACTGCTTACAGGACTGTCCAGAACCTTTCTGCTTGTTTCCAAATTTAATGAAAGAGTCACTAATATGTGCAGGTTTGTATAATGAATCTGTAACGGAAGCTGACATTATTATCAGTTCAAACAAAACACCATTGCTTCATTTTTCTATTTCCTGTATGGCCTTCCATGACTACCTGTTTAATTCTCTGTGGCCAAATGAGACCTTTGATAAGTTCAGTTCTGGAATATTCTGTCTACAGTAAACATCCTATTGTGAATTTCTTTCAAGAATTCCTTTCAAGAGCCTTGGGTGTCCTGGAATGTACAGTGTCATTAGGTGACCTCAATCTGATACTTCATAGTCTAGAAAACCAGGTTCTAATGTCTTAGATTTTGTAAGACACCAACACCCATCATTCTGGAAGAGGGAAGGAGCAGGCAAAGAAGTCCATTCAAGTAGCAATGGGAGCAGAGAAGAGGAGGGGGGGTCATAGGGTGAGGGTAAGTAAGCAAGGTGATGGCCAGAAGGCACAGTGGGGCAGAATGGGTGGCCCTGAGACATACAACCATAAACTGGAACAGGAGACATTACAGGTTGTGTGTCTAACAGACACAGAAGGGAGTCTCACTGGGTATTGCTGGACAAGGCATTTACAGAGCAATATAACTGTGTCAAAGAGAAGCTGTCTACAGATACACAGTGACCTTGACAAACATTGCTGATGCAAAAACACAGACAGCAACTAGCTCAGTATTTGCCAGTTACATGTAGATCACTGCGTGTGGATAGCCTTTTCTGTTTTTCCCCAAAGCCAGAGTGGCTGATCTCAAAAGTCAAGACCTCAAGCTTCACACTTCTCAGAGAGCCTGAATGGTAGTCTTACGGACTCACAATTCAGCAGGTGCTCCCGAGAGCTCCTCCACAGGTAAGCAACACTTCTCTCCAGAAACACAATCAGACATTGCACTGACCACTTGTATTCCATATGGAGACACGGCTTCCCTCATTACATTCTTCTTGGCCTCTGACTCCTCTCTTCTCTGTAGGGTCTGGATAGTCCCATCTTCCTGAAACTTCTTACCTGTGTGGGAACCTGGGAATGTACTAGGTCTGATGAAGCTAAATGTTGAGGAAGAGGAGCCATCATAAGGAATTTCTGTGCACAGTGGTTCATACCCCACTCTTGATTGAGATTTGTAAAATCCCTCTGCAGTAGTTATTTTCTGTTGCTGTAATAAAATGTCATGGCCAATGCAACTTACATAAGAGTCGATTTGGGCTTACAGAAAGGAGCCCATCCTGGCAAGCAAGCATGGCAACAATCAGCAGGCACAGTGGTGGGAACCTGGAGTGGAGAGCTCACATCTACAAACACAAGCATGAAGCAGCGACAGCCACTGGTTTCTGGTGACACACTTCCTCCAACATGGCTGCACCACCAAACCTTCCCAAACAGCCAATAGGGGACCAAGTCTTCAAGTGCCTGACATTAAGGGGGGACACTTCTCATTCAAACTACCATACCCATGTGCAAAGCTAGCCTAAAGTCTCTGGAACTCTGGGCCTAAGATTCCATCGTTGATAATAGACCAAACATTCTGCCACTTGGAACAGAAAGCAAACAACCCCTTTCTCTTCATCTCCCTGTGAGGCCCCTGGGTGGATCTGGAGGTGTCAGTTGCAGCTTAAGATACCCAAATTAGGAAAGGACCAGAGCTTTCTGCACAGAGTCCATCTTCTTTGCTCTGGTGACCTGAGTCTCATTTCTGAGCTAGTTTTACAAACCCCTAGAGAGGCAGAGGTCAGGGTTAGGTTTCCCCCAGAACCGTTCAAGTGCTTAGGAACAGTCCTGGGCTAGGGGCTCAATGAAGCTGTTAGATTTGAACCAGTTATTGTTAACTTTGGGCAAAGAGCTCGGTAAGAGCTGGCTCAACATCATGAGTACAGGGAAAAAGTTAGAAGCAAGAACCACCGTCCCAGCTTGTTAACACTGCAGCTTTGGGGACCACCCAGTAGCACTGTAGTATCAGAGCTCTTAGATGTGTCTTTACCTGCATTGGCAATGAAAATGGGTTGGTCCCAAAGCCGACTTATGGTTAATTTGGTTTCTTACACATTCAAGCTACATAGGCCTTGATCTCCATCAACACACTCCTGAGTCCTTGAGTGGATCCTTGGTCTATGACTGGCTTCAGGAACAGAGACGTTCTGTTTGAATTTGAGCCACATGTGTCTGGCTCATCACTAAGCTGGGTGATATTGCTTGCACCAGAGGACTACTCCTTAGTGATGACTCAGATCTACTCTGATCGCTCACTCCTGTCAAGAGGCAAGAGAACAAGCTTAGTAACTCCTGATGCTTGAGAATACTGCATCTATCCAGTACTTCCATTGCCTGGCCTAGAGTCAGCCTCCTCGTCTTCCCACTCCACCGATGTCCTCTGGATAGGATGCACGGGCCAGTGGTTGGTCAGTCAGTAGGACTCCCCTCTCCTCCCCTCTTCTCCTCTCTCCTCCCCTCCCTTCGTCTCCCCTCCCCTCTCCTCTCCTATTCTCTTTCTCCCCCTTCCCTTCCTCCCTCCCTTCTCCTCTATTCTTCCTTCCCCCTCTCTCAGAGATCTTCTGTCTGTCGAGACAAGGTGATCCAGACTCCCCTTTCCCTACTTTCGGTGACAAGAATGGCTATATTAAATGACAGAGGATACATTTTGATTCTCTAGATACAACTTCATCTAGCATCAAGCATGTGGTCCTTTAATGAGATGAATGTTCACCAGCTAAGAGCTGGGGGTGTGGACAGCAATCTCAGATCCAGGAGTGGGCAGGTCACTTAGCATCTTTCTTTCTGGTGACCGACTAACTTCTCCTCGGCCAGTATCAGGTATTGTGTGCTCCAGCCAGCTCAGGGATCCCAGGCCCAACAGAACCTGGTACCCAGCACCTGCAGACAGCATTCAACATCTCAACCCCATGGGTGGCCTATCGGATGAGATGTCTAGGTACATCGATGACTTTGCCCTTGACCTTGAGTGAGGCAGCACCATTGTCAACAGAACCATAAGGCCCTAATCTCAACTCACTCCTTTTTGTCAGAGCAACTTGCAAGAAGTCCCAGGAATATTTACAGTTGGTCTTTAAGCAGCAGTGGATCCGAATAAAAGAGCAATATCTCACATCATTAGCCCATAAATATGCAATTTAGTTTTATTTGTCAAATAAAATAACCCGAGATTGAACTGCCTAGTTGAAAGACACAGACATACATACACTTGTCTCCTGTCTCTTTGCCCTTCCTCACTGAAGACCCCTCTTTTCCCAAGTGTGTGACTCCCCTCTCTAGCTTTCCCAGGCAGAACCTTTTGGTTCTCTCTCCTCTCTGTGAGGTGCAAGCAGAACGCTTGCATGGAGACTGACATCACTGGGGAGGGACAGTTGGGATCCTCTGTCCTGATTCCCATATCTATATGAGCCTCATTTATATGCATTTCATAAAAGGCCTGGTGTTCGTGCTGGGCTGGAAGTCAGGCAGCTGCTCTTGTGAAGATGGAGCAGGGAGTTCTGTCATCCCTCAGCCTGCAGCTCATGTTCTCATGCATAGTTCAGGAGCATGTTTAAACCGGCAGAGGCCTTGGCTTGTGAGCAAGAAGACAGGAGCATATCTTGCTAGGGATTCAGGGTCTCTGAGTGTAGGGTTCTGGGCTTGTTCCATGTGTCCTGTTCCCACCTGGCTTTGGGTAGGAGAAGCTGCAGATATAGTTGCAGCTCTGTAAGAGTTGAGTGACCTCTGGTTCACAGTTAGACCACTATCAGTGGATTGTAGAGAGTAAACTTGGTGGCTGTGTGGGCATCTGCTGGGTGGATGCCATAGGGGGCATCTTTCCAAGATGCCACCTGCCCTTCACAAATCTCTCAAGAGGAGCCTTGAATTTCTCCTGACTTGGGTATGGCTCAGACAAAGCAGAACACACTGTGATGTAGACTTCAGTGGTTTGGGGCAATGTCTTGGACAGAACTATCAAAGACAGCGTTCTCTGCCAATTCAGCTTCACCTCAAGTTGGACCTAACACGAAATGACCTCTGGTGTTAGCTCTGCAAACAAGACCTTGATTTACAAAGAGACGTTCCCCTGTAAGGCATGGTAACCGGGCTCGGTCTGGTAGACTGACACAGGCCAGAGAGCCCATGTGTCTTAGGTGAACCCAGGGGCCCATTCAACTCACCCTACTCCCAAATTCAGAGGCTTTCAGCCAATGTAGGACTCAGAATTTTGTTTGTGCCTCTTTGTAGTTCTGCTCTTTGCTTTCCTTGTACTCTTATGGTGACAATGACAAAATCGCCACAGACTTTAGACAACTGAACAACCAACACTCTGATTTAAAATTCTTTTTAAAAAAGATTATAATATAAATCATTTCCCCTTCTCCTTTCTCCCTCCAAACCCTTCCATGTGCCTCCTTGATCTTTTTCAAGTTCATGGCTTCTCTCCTTCAAATTCATGGCTTCTCTCCTTCAAATTCATGGCTTCTTTTTGTTTAATTGTACACACACACACACACACACACACACACACACTTCTAAATACACAAAACCAATCTGTTTGGCCTATGTAATGTTACTTTTATGTATGGTTTCAGAATTGACCAAGGGCTCAGGGGTCATTGTAGAAGAGAATGAGGGAATGATTGTGAGCCTCATAGGAGTAGGAGGTTTGCTGTGAGATTGTGTCTCCTAGGAATGCCAGAAACTCGGCTCATAAACTCTCACCGACACTGCTGCCTAAACATGGCTGGAACAAGGACAACCCAGTAGACACGCTAGTGTGGAAGGAGGAAAGTCCAAGAGGCCTCAACTCTAGACAAAGACCTACAGGTAACTAGGAAGGCAGAGTGGGAGGGAGAGAGCCTTCCCCAGGGAAGAACAGGCTGACACTCTCTTAATGCAAGAGTCCAAAAGCACAAATAAGCCCCCGTGTTCTGTTAGTGTGGTCTTTTCATGTGTCACCATGCAAGATGCTTGTGACAATAGATGCAATGTATAATTTATACATTTTATATAAATGCACATTTACATATTGGCATAAGCTTTATAAAATAAAACACTTAAATGTCCCAAGACATTTCCTATCTACACATTTTTGTCCTATTTATTTACTTACTTATCTATTTAGAGATATGCCATCCCTGAATTTCCTAGCTGGGGCTTGAACTTATGACCAGAGCGCTTGGATGTCAGGCATGTGCCACCACCTCTGGCTCATAGGTGCTCTTCTGCACTGTGTTTTTTGGGAAGGATCTACATCGCTGACTCTACACATTGTACAGAGGCACTGGCTTTCTGTAAACAATGATTTTTCCTGTTTATTATTCTTCTCATTGTGCATATTATGAGGTATGGTATGGTGATTCAATTCCATGTCTATATTGTGTCATGAGCAAATCAGGGTAGGGTAGCTAACATTTCAGTCTCCTTAAAATATTTACTTGAGACAGAGTCTCATGAGGTCTAGCGCAGGATGGCCTTGAATTTGTTATATAGCCTAGACTAGATTTGAACCTGTGACTCTTTTGTCTCAGCCTCCCAAAGTGCTGGGATTTCAGGCATATATCCCCATATCTGGCTCAAATATTTCTTTAGAAGCTTTTTGCTTTCTTCTTTTTTGGAACATGTATGTGTGTGTGCCAACACACACACATGCATGTGCTTGTGTGAATGGAGGCAGAGGTTGACATCCAGGCATCTTCTCAATTGCTTTCACACCTGATGAGCTTTTACTTGGGTTCTGGGGACCCCATTCTTATGCTTATTGGTGAGAGCTTTGTCTACATGTCATCTCCAAAGCTCTTTGGAGAAGCTTTTCAATTAAGCCTTTTTGTGGTACAAACCGAGGGAAGAGATATCCCGGAGAGGAGAGAATTCTGTCTTCCGTGTACAGAGGGACTACAAATAATTATCAGAAGTGGAAAGTAAAACACAAATCATGATTTTTCCACGATGTTAACCATGCCTCGCTCAGGGGATGTGGAGAAATGCTAAACTCTGACCTGAGTGGTTGGTTTGGACCGGGGAAGTTTGGCAGGATCTGCCTTGAAGTTTGACGAATGCAGAGCAAACATGACATGATTTGTGCGGATGGTCTCCAAGACCTCGGAGGGGCTGGCTTTCTATTGCATATCTTCCATGAGATCTTACCCTTTCCCTGTCCTTGGGAATTTCATCTTTTTAAGTGATGGTCATTCTCTTGATGCCAAGATACTGGTTTTTTTTTTTTTTTTGTGTGTGTGTGCTAGAGTTCTTGTCAGAGATTGTGACATAACACAGAAACTTGCTGTGAACAAAAAGGAATGTCTCTCATTAGCAGGGCAGGCAGGATACACAGCACAGGCCAGTTGATTTTATTGCCTCTGCACGGCAGAGGATTCCAAGACGTAGAACCGTATCAGGATAATGTCTGATGACCCACGACTGTGACCTACAGAGGTAGACCCTGGGCAGCAAGCTAGGACTTTGGGGTGACATCTGGGTGGCAGTTTCAATGAATAGCCCACAACACTTTTCTCAGCCAAAGGGGGTATGCCAGGTGTGGAATTTAGAGCCTAGAGTCTTTGAGGGTGTAGACACAGCCCCAGGGTGGCCCCATTCACAAAAGTTTCCATCCTTTCTTTTTCTTGAGATGGAAGGGGTTCTCACTGTGTAGCCCAGGCTGTTCTTGAATTCTATATGTAGCCCAGGCTTTTCATGAACTCTCAATGATCTTCCTGCTTCGGGTTCCCATGTGCTGGGGTCACAGGCATGCACTGCACTATTCAGCGCCAAAGGTCACTTTTAAGCAATCTATACCTTTGAATTTTTTCCCCTTTGTCTCAAAACTGCTTTCTACACACCAGGCGTTTAGAGAATTGGGGCTGGTTGTGTGGGTCAGACAAACTGACTATGCTCAGCTGACCAGGGTCTTCCTTTGATGTTGCTTTGAGCTCAGCTGCAACCCAGTGGGTACGCCTGTCATGAAAACAGCTAAATGAGAGCTTCCTGAGATATGTTTGAAAAGACAGTTGCTGACAATAGATTGTAGTACAAAGCTTATAGAATAAAACCCCTCTGGCCAGGGATGGTTTAGAGTGTGCAGAGGGGCCCAAATACGGTTCCCACCAAAACTGCCTGGAACCCCAGCTCCAGGGCACACAGCGCCCTCTTTGGTCTCTGAAGTCATCTGTATTCAGATACACATAGAAGGAATCTAAAAAATAAAAAATAACCTAAACATCTGTACCCTGGTCTTGCTTTCTAAAGCCTCTTTGGGATAAAGTGAACACTACCCCAATTCCCAGGTGACAGAGAGCCCTTTGTGGGTGATGGGACAAGGGACTTTTGCTAGCACTTCCTGACTCATAGGTCTTTTTTTTTTTTTTTTTTTTTTTTTTTCTGAGACAGGGTTTCTCTGTGTAGCCGTGGCTGTCCTGGAACTTACTCTGTTCTGTAGACCAGGCTGGCCTCGAACTCAGAAATCCACCTGCCTCTGCCTCCCAAGTGCTGGGATTAAAGGCATGCACCACCACTGCCCGGCGACTTATAGGTCTTAGCTCTGGTCTGGTGTTCACAGAGCGGAGCGGTGGTTGCCCCAGAGGAGGGAGTAGATAAACTTTCAAAGAATGAACTTAAGATATTTGTAAAACATCCCTAGGCTTATAGTTTGAAGTGAGAGAAAGAGATACAGTTATTTCGAGGTCTTGGATTCTTTCAGTCTCAGACAATCATAGACAGCCATGCACAGGCTTCCTGCAGAGCCCGAGGGAGTAATGGAGCAACTTCACAGAAGCCTACTTAGGATGCTCCCATCCACCTCTAAGGTCAAGCTTCACGTCTTGAACAGGACACAAAGCTGAGTGGCGGGTGCATTTGTCCTGTCATGCTTATGTCACAACGCTCTGCTGACTGAGTGAGTGGTGTGTGGCCATCCTTTAGGAAAGACACCAATTAAAACCTGGAGGTAACTCCTTTTCACCTTTGCAAGGGCTTCAGTGCTCTTTATGAGCATCTGCCGACCTGAAGTGTGTCCAGGATGACCATGCTATTAATTAACTCCTCGTTTTGAGGGCAGCTCTTGGGTGCATTGAAAGAACCCTTTAAAAGAATCCTCTGTTTCCATCTTAAGCCAATTGTTGCGGAGCTTGGCAACAAAAGACATTCAGGACATGCTGATAAGGTTATTGGGTTCATATGTAGCCGATCACCCTCCATTCCGCTGCCTTGCAGTGAGACATAAGTGGGCTAGGGAGCATCCTGAGAGGCAGGATTTCATTAGAATACCAGCATTCTTTTCTTATGGTTTTTCAGCTAGCTTCTTATACTGATTGCACAGTGATACGTGCCTTTTTCGTTATTTAGTTTAATGACTGCCAGCCAGCTTCGGAAAGTCCTCTCTTCACGTCATAGGCTGGACATATATTTGCAGGACATACAGTCTCTTGACATGACAGCCATGGGGGCATCGGTAGGAAGAAGACTGGGAGGAAGGATTAGTGTGAACCAGTGTGCCTTTACCAGGACCTTGGAGGGCAGGCTGTGAAAGAAGACATGGCAGCAGCTCAAGGACATGGTCCAAGGCTTGGGCAGCTGGTGTCCATGGCAATAGGGACACTTCACTTTGGAAAAATGGTGACACAATGCAGGATGAGGCCAAGTCTAAGGAAGAGCAAGGACAGGAAAACCTTGTGTGTGTCTGTACTCCAGGGTCTCGGCCCCTGCCTCCCACGACGGGGACAGTCACTGCTGTGGGCTTCTGTGCATTAGTCAGTTAAATATGTGCTGATGGGAACCATCAGGTAGATTATTCCTGGCAAAATTAATAATGACGCTGGCAAGATGAAGGTAATATTACAGCTGAACAAGTAGAGAGATTCCTCCCCTCCCCCAGGGAGGGGAGCTACATGCATCTACTTTCGACACATAAGTGTTTGGGACTAGGCAAGTTTTGTTCCTGAAGGTTGATAGCGTGAGCTGCAAGAGGAGGGGCCAGGAAGAAAGGAAAGACCTAGAGAATATGCCTTGGGTTAACTGTTTTAGCTGAGCAGGGGACACAAGCCACCTAGTGGATTCACGTGTTTCCTTCTGTGTAACAGATGTCGTCATTGTTTGTGTGGGACATTTGGAGCCTCTTGGGAACATCAACCAATATCATGTTTACGGTTGAAATGACCAAAGTCAAACCATCAAATGTAATATAATAATAATAATAATAATAATAATAATAATAATAATAATAATACACCTCATTCCGAGAATGCCTACGTCTTCGTTGGATTCGTAGAGGGCTGCAGAGAAGCACACCAGCATCATGATGGTGCCATTTCAATTGTTCATTTCTTGTTCCAGAGACAGGAGGAAAAAAAAAAACTTCATGAACTGCTTATTCCCCCTGATAATACAAATGCACCTGTAAATAAATATATCAATGTCTGCACACAGTGCATATTTATGCAGAACCTATACTCTGGGTGATTCTTTAGTTACCAAGGAAGTGTTCATATGAGCCTTAGGAACCGTGCCGTCCTCCCAGTCCTGGGGTTTGGGTGAAGTTGGACTCTCTTCAAATCAAAAGGTGAGACTAATTAAATGGTATTCATTGGGGATCTGGGGGAAAAGAGGCTTCTCGTGGGAAGGTAATTATATCTTCATTGACCCTTATGCAGTCTTCCCACCCCTCGGAGGTGGAGGCTCTCTGCCTCTCTGGGTGACATCTCCTTTCGGGATGATCTGCTCACCAGCTCACATGTGCCCCCTCTCCACGGATGCATTTTTTTTCTAATCAGTTCACATGATCGAGCTTTCTCAAAGTGATGGTTTTCTTAATTCCTTTCCGCCTGTAGGGCGTGAGGCTTAGAGGGGCTCTCGTCAAAACTTTGGAGGGCTCTGTCAGTTTGAAAAGAACATGACCTTTAAATTGTATCAGTATGTTTGCTGGTGCATAAGGCACAGGAGAAGGTTCATCCTGATGGAAAACGCTGAGATGAGCAGGCGCTCAGAGGGAACCAGCCCGGAAGGTCGTTTGTTTATACATAATTTGCTAAGTGAGAATAGGACCATTTACCTATCAAGCAGGAAAACCTTGAGGGTTCAGCCTATCCTCTAACCCCCCCCACCCCCCAGTCTTGCATACTGTTACCAGTTTAGGTAAGCCAGACTACTCTAGCTATGGCCATGGAGAGACAGATGTTCAGTTCCAGAGCTGAACTGTCAACTCCTTCAAAGCAATTAAGGAGGATAAACAGCTGAAGCAGGGTGTTCATTAGAAACCATTTTCAGCAGGGCAAAGAATGCTGCCTGAGAAGCCCTCTGTCCAGGAAGTAGAGGCAGAGGTTCAAGGACATCCTAATCCTGGGAGAGTGTCTCAGAAAGCATAGGGCTGGGGACATAGCTTAGTGGTAAAGTACTTGCTATGTACAAGGCCCTATAAATCCAGAAATTCCATATTTTTCACAGCCAATTATTTGTGCTATGTTGTATAGGTGTGTGTGTGTGTGTGTGTGTGTGTGTGTATTATGTGGCTTTAAATTTAGGAAAAAATTAACTCTGACCTTGTGCTAGGGTTTGTAACTACTCCCTCTTAGTTTGGATAAAATACTTTGATTTATTTTCAGGTTTAGAACATGGAAGCCCGGGGTGGAGAGATGCCTCATTTGCTTCACAGTGTGAGAACTAGAGTTCTAATCCCCAGATGCATGTAAAGGTGAGTTCTGTAGCATATGCCAGTAATCCAACTCTTCTCGCAAGATGGGAGAAGGGAGAGTCTCCAAAAACTCACAGGTCACCTAGCACGACATACACAGCTACGAACAACAAAGAGACCCTGTCTCCAAGGGAAGTGACCGCAGACACCTGAGTCCACACATGCATGCAGGCATGCACTCGTGCATGCGCACGGCTATTGAGGATAAGACAGTGAACCTTTGCTAGTTTGAAGAGATAAGAATGAACAGTGGTTTGCACTTGGATCAAATGTGCCAGTTTTCCTCCTCTTCCTCTTCCTCTTCCTCCTCTTCCTCTTCCTCTTCCTCTTCCTCTTCCTCTTCTTCTTCTTCTTCTTCTTCTATCTTCTTCCTCTTCCTCTTCCTCCTCTTCCTCTTCCCCTTCCTCTTCCTCTTCTTCTTCTTCTTCTTCTATCTTCTTCCTCTTCCTCTTCCTCCTCTTCCTCTTCCTCTTCTTCTTCCTCTTCTTCTTCTATCTTCTTCCTCTTCCTCTTCCTCCTCTTCCTCTTCCTCTTCCTCTTCTTCTTCCTCTTCTTCTTCTTCTTCTTCTTCTTCTTCTTCTATCTTCTTCCTCTTCCTCTTCCTCCTCTTCCTCTTCCCTTTCCTCTTCTTCTTCACCACATCGCTATATTGTTCCTATGTACTGACGGTTGAGAGAGACGACTGTGTCTGAGGAGGGGACAAGACACATGTTACCGAAAGAGTGGCTTGGCTTCCTCCATCTATGTTGGCTTGCCTGTCACACCCAGTTCTCCAGTAGAAGCTTATTTTATTTCTGGAGATTAATGTTTCTAAAAGGGTAAAGGTAGCTTTTTTCAACAGAAACACATAGCCATCTCTGAAGTCAAATGTTTTGGGAGTGAGCAACATGTTTGGTCTTTGGAGCTGGGGAGAACAATGTGTGCATCCCTGTTTATCCTCATGTCCTGAGGCATAGCCATTTGTCAAGGCAGGTGAAACCCCTGTGTCCTCCTGCCAGCAACAGTGCTTCAGAGTATTGACTGAGTCTGGGTTCCTAATGCAAAATGCAGAATAGGAATTGAAGCATACTTGATGGAATTAAAACATCAGTATTGGCTTTCTGCTCCCTTAATAAACGCAGGGCATCTCAGGAGTAAAAGGCCGCAAGCCAACAGCAGATGTCCGTGCACCTGCCCCAGGTGGAGGAGGTACCTGGGCCCCAACAGCAGGTCTTAAGGATAGAGACCCATCCCCTAGCACCCCCCCCCCCCAGTAACTGTTCCGTTTCTAACTTTGACATATACTTTTCATTTATTTAAAAGAGTGCTTTGGTTCTTACTGCGCGTGGTGGTTTGAATATGCTTGGCTTAGGGAGTGGCACTACTTGGGAGGTGTAGCATTGTTGGAGTAGGCGTGTCCTTGTTGGAGGAGGTGTGTCATGGTGGGGGTGGCTTTGAGGTCCTATGCTCAAGCCCCATCCAGTGGAGAAGAGGATCCTTTAGGCTTCTGATCCAGATGCAGAACTCTTAGCTCCTTCTCAAGCACCGTTTCTGCCTGGATACTGCCATGCTTCCTGCCATGATGATAATGAACCTCTGAAACTAAGCTGTACCCAATTAAATGCTGTCCTTTATAAGAGCTGCCTTGGTCATGGTGTCTCTTCACAGCAATAAAACCCAAACTAAGACACTATGGAAATGGGAAGACACTGTGGCACCCTAGATAAATGAGCTAATTCTGATTACCACATTGAGCCACATATAGGGAATCTTAAGTAGAAGATGCTGTACAAAGCCGACATTGACACTCACAGTGTTAAGCTCTCGAATGAGCTGGGTGTTCGCTGTGATGCTCACATAATGTGGGGTTCTGGGTCTGTCATTTGCAGGGACATTTGTGGGGGAACTTAAAAGTCAGTTTCTCAGAGCAAGCAGAGCACAGACCTGTGAATAAGTTCAGTCTCTGTAGAGATGTCAGGATTCTACTTATCTGGTTATTTCTCAGCTCCCCAGTGTCCCACGTTGAGTCTCAAACTGGAGAATCAGAGTGAAATGTGACACCTGGGCCCTTTATGCCCAAAGTCACACAGGTGCAAGGCTCAATGCTCACTATTCCATCAGAGTCTGAAGAAATTAGTTTGCTACTACCCTGGTGGTCACCAAGAGGTAGGGACATCCTTGGGGCAGAGGTGTACGCTGGTACCAGAAGGCTGCACCAGAGTCCCAAGCACCTGATCCGTTTGTACCATGACACATTTGGCTAGTGCAGGTGAAAGCCAAGGACGGTGTGGTAACGTTCTGCAGTTTTTGCCTCAGAACTTGCTTGACTTCACAAATACCAGGCCTTGTTAGTGCTGCTGTTTCTCAGTCCCAAAGGATCCTTGGTGCTAGGGAGCAGGGGTGGACAAGAAGGTCAGGAACAGAGGGAATCTGCTTTTGATTAAAACATCCTCCACTATGATTGCCAGTCCACTATTCTGCCATTCACCCCTCCCATGGATCTTGGGCTGGTCTGCAGGAGGCCACACTGGGCCTGTGGGATGTGGGGCCGAACTTCATAGAACCAACCATTTTGGTACTTTGTCATACCACAAGTCTCTGCCTGCTATTGGTTAAGTTTTCTCTCTAAGGATCCCAGAACAACTTGAGATTTGTTTTTGTCTGGAATCAACAAGATTTGCTTGACCTCAGAGTGTCATTCATTCCAAGCTGGGGACTTCAAGTACCCTGAGTTGCATCTGGTGCCCAAGCTGTCTCTCCCTGAGCTCTGCTCAGGAGGTGTGTAGGGGTGTGTGTGTGTGTGTGTGTGTGTGTGTGTGTGTATACGCGAGCGCACGCAGGGGCAGGAGGCCCTTCCTCCTCAGCCTGCACAGTAGTCCTGGCAGATTCTCTGAGGGGCAGATTCCTTGGTGGATGCCCATGGCTGCCCCAGCCAAGTTTGGCTAGAGGGAGAGGAGCTTGGCCCCTGGAGATGTGGTCCTGAGGTCTAAAAGTCCTCTGAGCCTTGGTCCCCGGCAGAAGAGGTGAATCTGTGACTCTCCAGACACATTTTGAGTGAATTGGTTTCAGCTTTCATGAAATGCTAATGTTGATATTGTTTACGCCCAGTTGTATTGTTTTTCACTTTAAAATTACAGCTTTAGTGCATTAAGCTAATTTCATAATACTGTATTAACTTAATATTCCATAAATCACACATGTCGGATCGTATTGTAATGGATACGCAAGAAACTGAATTTACTCCTCTGGCTCTCCAAACACATGGATTCATAATTCGCCCCAGCGAGCCCTGGGCCTCCACATAGGGTTAAGGAATTACACATTCCGATGCCAGGCACAGATCATGCAGAGTGCGCAGGCTCTGCAATTGTTCTCCATACAAATTGAAACAATATATTTCCAGCTATTTCCTAGTTGTAATTACTAGCAAAAATCGTAATACCGTGAACATATTTTAAACACCTGCACTTTTGGTTCAATTCTTTCTTTCTTTCTTTCTTTCTTTTTTTTTTTTTTTTTAAATAAAGCTGCTTCCGTTTGAATAAAGTTGAGAAAGCTCAACCCACCAGTGGTAGCAATCACTCAATATGGTTTTCCTGGGAAAGAGGATAACTTTTGATTTGGAGGGAAAAGGTAAAGAGAGACACTGGTGGGTAGACCCCATCTTGCATGGGCCCCTCTCTCTCCTCTACCTCACCCCTCACCCTTTCCTTGGCAAAAGAGATTTAATTGCAGCTGCTTAACTGGTTTGGGTTTATCCCCTGGCTCCCTTGCAAGGGTGCATAGTTCCATGCTGTCGTCCATATTTGTGGGACCTGGGAACAAAGGGGCGCTCTCCATGGGGGAGATGGTGGTGTGCCTGGGCAATTGAGAAGCCTCTGTAGGTTTTTAAGCACACACTGTCTAATCGGGCTCTGACAAGTCCATTGTAAATCAAAGGTCTGGTAAGTGGGCATGCCAGAAATGTTTGATCTCCTTCCAAGCCTTGAAACAACTTGCTTATTTTTTTTCTGCAGTTTGGCTCCTCACTAAAATAAAACATTGTGAGATGGATGTTCTGACGGGTCATTGTGTGTCAAGCTGTCACTCTGTAATGGTTACATATTTCAGCTGGATTGAGGTGGTGCCGGCTGGGGGAGGTCTGGGAGAACGGGAGAGGGAGTGAGGGAGGGTGAGGACGGAGACAAAGAGTATCAGGATTTCTGCTTTCTCCTTGTGGCTGATCTTCATTTAAACCAAGCACTTGTCATGTTCAGAGGAAGTTTTATAAATTTTTAATGATATTGGGTACAACTGGTGCTTTGAAATTTGCTGTACTTTAATTTTTTCTTCGTTAGCAAAGGTTCACTAATGCATTGAAGTGCTAACAGCGTATCCTAAGGATGCCACAATAATCGTGCTGTTAATAATATCGTGGCACTAGTAATGTTCTCCTGGTAATCAAGGCATGAGATTTTTTTTAATATATTCAGTTATTACACTGCATCTCATACAAATCATGTCAATTACAATTGCCAGCCTGTGACAGTTAAAATAATTGTATACGTTTTCTAGAATTTTCCATTGGCTTGGCTAATCAAGCTAAAAAAAAAAATCAACACATTATTTGCATTAATTTTGTTTCTCGTCTATTTCCACTCCTAAATCATTTGTCCATCGACTTCAAAAGGCAGAACAGTAAGTATTTTAATAATAAATATACAAACACATTCACACCAACCTAATTTAAGAATACTCTTCTATAAGAGGAGTTAGATGCAGTTATCTTGCGGGAATGTTTTGTGTGACTGGGTTTAGGACATTAACTGGAGTGCTTGCCTGCTGGTATCATGTTACACTGTATACACTCAGGATAAGCTGACGCTGGGTGTGTACAGAGATCTTGTGAGGAAATTCATTTTAGTGTTTTCCAGTTTAGCATTCAGCTTTTAGTTCTGTCTAGGTCAGGAACTTTTTATAATTTTGACTTTTTTTGAGCTTTCTACCAAATAGCTCAGTGTTCCTCTGCACCAGGAAATGATGTATGTAATACTTCGAAGAAAGGCACTGTGAACCGCAGCTCGAACGCTTGTCTTCCACCTCTGTGACGGCTGCCTCCTGACCAACGCCAAAGCTTTCTTTATTTGTGACTAAAATAGCTAAATGCTCCAGAAAGTCCTGAGCACGTAAAACTGGCTGTTCACGGAATCCCCAGGCGGTGTCTCAGCAAATTTCCCCAAAGCCCAGATTCTCTCTCCTTCACCCAACTTCCCTGCTTGTCACAACCAAGGACAGGCAGGGGTTTGGGTTACAGAGACAAGGATGATGTGGATGAGGATCCTGGGGGTGCCCTAGAGAAGGCCAGGCCATGCTAGAAGGCTCTCTTGGGATCTAGCAGTGCCTGGCTGCTACTGTACATGGGACAGGTGGATTGGGATGCCTCATAGGCAGACCTGAAGAGAGAGTCAACTCGGCCTGGTTTAGCTGTGGACAAAGAGGCTTTCAAAGCAAGCAGAGCCATTGCAAGGGTTCAGGGAGCCCCCAAACAAGGAGCAGGAGGGCCTATAAAACACATATTCATAGAGGACTCAGAAATGACAGGTGGGCAGAATAGAATTTTATGTGAGGAACTTTCAGCCAGCTTAGTGTTATTATAAATAAATAAACTTTTTTCTTGCCAAAGCTGTCCTTTCTCCCCTCCCATCCCCCCCACCCCCCGAGTGCCCCACACCTTCTCTATGTCAGCCTGTGGTGTCAACATCTTGGCATGAAGATGGGTGTCCACAGGTTAAAGGGGGTCAGGGCAACAAAATATCTTTCTGTCTCTTTTTTAATGCAGTCATAGTCCCTTAAACATAGCTTGAACAAATCAGCTCTCAAAACATGGAATTTATTTCTCAGCTTTGCCTGGAGGTACCAAGCAAGAACAGATTTTTTTCCCCCCTTCTCTCGCTGGCCCTTGGAGTCTTGACCATGCAGAATGGATGGCTTTAGAACTGTACACGGACAGGAAAATCAATGCGTCATACCAGGAGGCTTCAGGGGTTAGGTTCCCATGTCCATGTCAACAAGGCTATTGGCTTTTCTTTTTTTCTTTTTTTCTTTTTTTTTTTTAACAGCCAAAGTTACCACTTCCCGACTGCTACAGCCACCACTCTGACTTGTGTGGTCAAAGCTTAACAAAAGAATTTCCCTTTGCCTACCACTCTGTGGCAGGGAATTTAATTACTACGCAGAGAATTTTTCCAAAGACAATAATCTAAAGGAAACAAGCAGGTTCCAAAATACAGCCACTCGGGGGGAGGGGATCAGGATGAGTATCTTTGATAGGGGATCTGGGGATCTATAGGGGTTGAGGTAACACATCAGTAGCAGGCCTTGGCTCTCCAGGGAATCTCCGCTACTTCTCCACTCTCTAGGGAGACAGTTTATTGACAAAGAGGAAAGCCTACCTTTTTTTTTTTTTCCTAGGAGGGGCACATATTGTTTAGTTAGAGTTGTGGGTAGGGAATGGCTGAGACTGTGGACAACATCTGCCTAGCTTTCTCTCATCTCTGTTAAGGAGACTTCAGTTTGTCTATAGAATTAGCACACTAGATAGTCTGATGCAAATTCCAGTGTCTCTTACTGCTATTAGATTAAAAATCAGAACATCCAGACCTGAGGGTTGGGCTGAATCTTTGGTTTACTGAGCTGGGGCCCCCCCCTAATCCTCAGCTCTCCAGCAGCAGTTTCAGAGGCAGTCCAGGACTCTCCCCAGATTGGCTCAGCTTACCTCCTCATGGGAGACCACACCCTCTCCTGGACACCCAGCCAGGATGACCCTTTTGATCTGGTTTTCTTCTCGATCCCTCTCCCCAGCCCCCAGCCCTGCCTGCTTTTTCCCTGGGCTGTCCTGTCGGCTGTGACACAGTGCTAACACCCTGGTGCTGGAGGCCACAGTGAGCATTGCTCACCCACAGCAGGCGGATGAAAAGGCAGTGCAGATGTAATTTGTTTTCAATGGCTGTTTCAAAAGAATAATTGTGGTGACATTGCGGGATCAATATTATAGATTTTTGTTTTCAAGTACACTGTATGTGTGGTGCTAAGGGGAGGCAGGAAATACAGCATTGCAGCCTGAATACAATAAAAATGGATTGAGGTCTGCGGGTATTTGTCGGCTGCTAGCCATCACTGGCTTGGAGCATCATTGGTGGGATTACTGCGTTTGTCCTTTGGGTTGGTGTTTCATGGGGAATGTGTGTGTATTTCCTGTATATTTCCTGTCCTGTTTCATCCTTGATTTCCTGGAGAGGAGAACCTGCTTTTTAAATCTGACTAAAGTAATTGGACACAAGGCTCCATAGCTTGGACTTGGCTTTGCTTGCTAACAAGTGCAAGTGGCCAGCGGAGGCACACTGCCTGAGCTGGACCAGAGATGCTGTGTATGCTGGTCCAGGGATGTAAGACCTACCTTAGGAGCTGGGCATTGTTATAGAAACCCATACTTCCTAATCCAAGTTGGGTTTTGATGATTTTAACAGACATTTATTTCTCCTGCTCTTCATGTACAAATTTGGTTTGCTAATTTGAGACAGGGTCTCCCTCCAAAGCCTAGTGTGACAACTCAGGATCCTCCGGCCTCAGCCTCCTGCATTCTGGGATGACAGGCATATGCAGCCAGGAGCTTTGGAAGGCAGGAAGAGCTGACTAGCTCTTCCCACCTACACATGTATACATGTATGCATATACATGTATTTCAGTGGACAGACACAGACTTCTGTAATCATGGGAGTGGACCCCTATATTCCCCAGGCCATGCCCTAGGCTTCACCAAGGGTTTTACATAGTCTTTAGAGCAGCACTGTGCTTGGGAAGCTAGAGTGAGCCCTGACTCGGTTGCTTAAAAAAATCCCATAAATGTTGGCTGAGGTGATCGAGGAATTAAGGTGGGTTTTCAGCGTCGGGGTAACTAGTCAAAATATGTAGATCCCAGGGTGAAAATTATATGAACAAAGAGTTAGTAATAAAGCTGAATAAATGTGATAAGATGTGAAGGAAAGAGTGGTGTGTGCTCTCGCCCCTGTCTTTTGCAATTAGTCTCTGAGAGAAATGGAAGTCCCAGCAAAATACCTTTCACTTGCCTTCAAGTTGTAAATGAAAATGAGCTGCTTGGGATGAGGGCATGGCTGGGTGCACAGCTCGCTTTAGAGGGGCCTTCAGAAACACGAGCTGAACGCCTGGCCCTACACATTCCTTTGGCAGATTTGGAAGCTGAGGCACAGTCATTCCTAGGGCTTGGCGGGTCTCCTGGTGAGTTTGAAGAGACTATCTGACCCACCATGCAGAGCTCCCTAAAGCCCTTGGACTTGGTGCTGCTTTGAGTGTGCAGTTGGTTCTCCACATCCCTGGTTTAAGTACCTGCAAACAGAAAGTATTTATGAAAAAAAAAATCCATCATAAGCAAACATGGGTGAACTATTCTTTTTTTCATTTTCGTTTCCTGAACTAGGTGGTGTAGAACATTTACATTGGAATGGGAATTATGAGCAAACCGGAGATGACTAAATGTGTTCAGGATTTAAGGTGAAGTCTCCATCTTATACAAGAGACTCAGGCATTCTTCAGTGGAGTGTGTTGTCTATGGAGGGTTCTAGAACAAGACTCCTGTGACCACCAAGGGCTGACTGAATTTAATTTGGAAGTCATGATACCTTATTTTGTTTTACTGTTTTTTTTATTTTTTTTAAATTTATTTTATGTAGATGAGTGTTTGTCTGTGTGTACACCTGTTAGTCATATACACAGCACCCACAGAGGTTAGAAGAAAGTGCTAGTTGCTCTGGAGCTGGAGGAATGGGTGGTTGATGTGAGTTCTGGGAACAGAACCTTGGACCTCTGCAAGAGCAGCCAGGACACTTAACAGCTGAGCCAACTCTCCAGCCCCCTGTTTTACCTTTCTTTTAAATTAAGAGTCAGATATTACATATACAAAGCTGAATCCATCTCTACATTTCTTTGAAGAGTCAGAGGATCCAGCAGCAGGGAACCCATGTCCTGTGTGGTGTGAGGCTGCTCGGACTCTGCACCTATTCTATTGTGTATGAGGCTCTCTTCCATACCCATGGTCAGGGCCACACTGCTAGAACTATCATTGTTGGTTTTGCTCTTGGGTACACGCATCATTTAACCTGGTGGACTGTACTCTAGCCTGACACATTTACCATCTAGCAGAATAGGGAATACTGGGGTCACATTTCCCCTACAGTTGGGTTTTCCTTGGTCCTACTAAATGTAGAATGTGATTAATACCTACAAACTGACCAAGTACAGGAGCCCCACACATCCTGTGTTCTCTGAGGGCCTGTGCTATACCAGAGGTCAGGGGAAGGGAACAGGAGTAAACAAAAGCACCCACGTCTTTCAACATAGAGGTTTGCATTGTGTTTTCTTTTCTTTCTTTCTTCCTTTTTTTTTTTTTTTTGTTGTTGTTTTTGTTTTTTTGTTTTTTGGCACAGGGTTTCTCTGTGAAGCCCTAGCTGTCCTGGAACTCACACTGTAGACCAGGCTGGCCTCAAACTCAGAAATCCACCTGTCTCTGCCTCCCAAGTGCTGGGATTAAAGGCGTGCGCCACCACTGCCTGGCTGCATTGTATTCTCTTAGAATTTATTTTAATAAACATTCTTGAAGCCTGAGGTTCAAATAAGGAAGAAAAATCCTTTTCTTAGTTCACAAATGGAGAGAAACAGATGAATCACATGAGACATAAAGTCAGGTGATGTTGACTGAATGGCTTTGGCTAGGCAGGAATCCACCAAGAATGACAACCACCAACCAAGAAACATGCTCACAGAAGGCAGTGCTGAAAGCTGTGTGGGTTTAGTGTCTATGGAGATCCTAGAACCTATTCAGCATTGCATCTATTTGTATAAATTGACTTTTTTATTGTTGCAGTTGTTGTCTGTCAGCATCTGACTGTGTAGTCCTGGCTGGCCTGGAACTCACAGAGATCCACCTGCTCTGTCTCTCAAGTATTAGGGCTAAGTGTGTATGCCATCAGAAGCATCTTATTCACAAAGTTAATAGATTATTTTTTGTCCCATGTGGCAGGATGAGCATGTGCAAAGATTCTAGGTCAAGAGAATACTTGCCCAGGATACTTAAGAAAGGCCAGCACTACTGAAACAGAGGGTGCAAAGGGGAGAGGTACATAGAGCCAAGTGACAGAGATGGATTGGTGGATGCTGGACCAAGGAGAACCTGATGGTCCAGTGTAGGTCTTTATCTATTGTCCTAATTGGGAAAGGAGCTGCTAAGTGTATGTTGTATGGTGTGGTATGGGGTGGGGTGGGGTGTGGGGGGGAGAGGGAGGGAGGGAGACAGAGAGGGGGAGAGAAGGAGGGAGGGAGAGAGAAAGGAGGAGGGGGAGGGAGAAAGATGCTCATGATGGCACCTATATATCTGTCCCTACATTTCTTCTGACTTCAGTTCCCTAGGAATCAGATTTTGAGCCTTAGAGAATTGTATGCAGAGTGTTCATTGGGGAATCCTGTTAGGGACAACACCCTTGCAAGGGTGAGGAGAAGCTTTACCATAATAAGTCACAAGTGAGGAGACTATGGAAAATCCCATGAACCGTGCTGGAGCCTGACAGACTGCTGAGAACTGACAGACTCATGAGCACTGAGGTGAGATCATGGAGTCCGAGCCACACACCTCTAGCTTCTGGCTCTCATCAGCCAGTCTTGGGTGTGCGCTGCCAGTGGGGAGGAGGTGTGTGATCTTGCATAAGGCTACTCTTTAGCTGAAAATTATTTTCAAGAGGAATTAAGTTGAGAGCTGCAAGCCACCAAAATTCTCAGAGGTAGAAATGCTCAATACACAAGAGCCACCCCAGGCCACCCCTTATCCTTCTGATCGGTCCACATCATTGGTTTTACGACCAGCAATCTTATGATTCTAGTTGGTTTCCTTTCCAGGGGAGACCTCTAAGAATAGAGTTAGTGGGATAAAGTGTCATTGTCATCGTTGAAGCTATTCTATTGACTACATCTGTTATCCATGGTCTATATCTTCTATTGTTTATGACTCTTCTTATCTTTGGACATTACTCTTAGTGCTCTGAAGAGCTTATGTGATTTGATGACCAAGCCTTTTATTTACCATGTCCCTTTCCAGCCATGGCTACAGAATGTGTCCATCTATTCTGCAAACAGGACACTGGTAACATAATGCCCCGGGTCACCAGACAGCTTCCCTATTATATCACTACAGATTTGCTTCCTCCCTTCTTTCTCTCTAGACTCTTAGCATCAGAACCAAGTGAACAGGTAACAGTTGTAGATAAAAATATAAGGATATTCTTACCGTTTGTGGGGGAGTTCTTGATCTGGGCATTAAGACCTTCAGATACCCCAGAGCTTGGAAGTCACAGGGACAGGAAGTGCAGATGCCTCAACTGGGTCACTGAGAGAGACGGCCAGTGGGCCACTCCTTTTTCCTCCCTTCAGATTCTGATTCATGATTTCTACCATGTGGGGGAACTGAATCATAATTTTTATTGCATCAGAGTATATAGTAGGTCCTGGAGAAGGCTCTACTAGTGTTTTGGGTGTTATCTCCAGGCTGAAGATAAGTCTTCAGAGGGCACCTTTATCACTATTAAGCTGGCCACTTCATTTTGAGTGTGGTTAATGAGAGAATCAATGGGTTTCACGATCATCTTTCCATAGTCATAGAATCTGGTTCAATGCACCACTAGGTAGGATAGATCCAATTTTGATGGACGTCCTTAGAAATGAGAGACATTCTAACAGAAACCAAGGAATATCTGTAGGAATGTCAATGTAGTTAGGAAAGTCAAGCAGAATCCATACCTTTTCCAAGATGGAAGGCGTCCACTAGAGTCAAGTTGTCTTCTGGAGGGAGGGAGCTGTGTTGTGGACTCCATATTGGTCTCCGTAGCTGACAAGTTGGGCATTTGGCAGTGGTAGCAGCTGCATTTGCCATGGAGAATAAGAGGCCATGACCCTGGGCCCATGCACAATGTCTATGTTACTGTGTGTTTGCTCGGGTGGCTGGTGAGGTCATGGTGCTGCTGATGGGTGGCTGGTGCCTGCTATTCTCCTGACTTCATCCTTTTTCCATCTTAGAAGGTAAAGACTCACCCAGCACTCATGATTGTGCAACATCAGCATCATTTCACACTACATTCTGTTGTAGATCCACACGAAATCTTTCCTAGACGTCTCTCCTGAGATCTTTTTGTCTTTCATCCATGTCCCAGACCTCCTTATCAACAAACCAAGCCATTTTCGGCATCCTAGGATTCTATAGAGGTCTTTGAGTCAGCAGGCTTTTTTTTTTTTATGTTCAGAGTAATGTTAGATTTCTCATCTGAAGCTCCAGCTATTGAGAAGAAGTCTCCTCTATTTCCATCTTTCAAGTCTGTAACTACGAGCAACTGTGGGGGAAACTGGTCTGTTTGATGATTCACTTCACACACTAAGCTGAGAGCCAAGCTTAGCCTCTCCTTCCCCTAGAAGTTGGCCATAAAGGTCTCATAGTTATTAGGTAAGAGAATAGGGCTGTTATGAAAAGTGAGCAGCAGGGAAGTCTGATCTCCCAGTTCAAGCAGCTAGCTTGTTCCCTATGGCTGTAATTTGTGAGACCTCTAGGACACCTGCCTTACAGATTTTGGAAATCTTTTGGACCTATATGACTTAAGGTTCTGACCAAATCCAGTTCCAGCGAGATCTCTGACCACAGAGTTTGACATTCTACACATAGTTAATTCAGTTAGCCCTGGATACACCATGAGCTGTTTTGAATGATAGATTTATTTTATTTATTTTGGTGAGGGCCAAACTCAGGGTCTTGGTCATGCTAGGCAAGCATTCTACCACAGAATTACGGTTCCATCCTCATCTATTCTTAAGTGATGTACAACTCTTTATAAACCGACATAGTGTTTCCCACTCAGTGATCCCTTTGTCTGCTGCATCACAAGGGTTCCATGAGTCATGGTTCTGCGCTCTCTCTCTCTCTCTCTCTCTCTCTCTCTCTCTCTCTCTCTCTCTCTCTCACACACACACACACACACACACACACACACACACACACACATACACACAACTGAAGCACATTCTTGTCACTCAACACATGAAGTGGAACAATATTCTAAGTGAGGACCAACAGCCTCCAGAGCTCACAGGGCAGAGTCTGACGAGAGCTGTCTCTGTATTTGTCAGAAAGGAGACACCATCACATGCCCTGCCCTTGGGTTTGGGATGCCCTAGCATGTCTTTTACCTTGGACCCTTAAACATAATTTGTTTAGGGGTGTCTCAGAGTTTCCTGAGGACTTATTTTACATTTCCTCAAGGCTGTCCATTCTCATTCTTCATGGTCTGTCACAGCTTTGATGACTCCATGGGACACAATAGGTGTCTACACTTTCCATCATTGCATTGATACAGTCTTGGACGGCTTTTGGAGCCTCACCTTCTGTACTATGAGAGTTCTTAATCAAGTCTCTAATTTTGAGAATTGCCGAGATTCATATGTATTCATCCTGTTGATACATTTTGTGGACTTGGGAATTATCACACAGTGGATCTTGTGGGTGCAGGATCTGGAGCAAGAGTCTCCATCTAATTCTTGGTCCCCAACTGTGGACAGGGCATTCATTCCTCTAGAAAGCAGAAAAAGGTGAATCTTGAAAAGAAATTTTGGAGTAGGAAGTGATTCTTGGCTCCAGCTCTGCAAAGGCTGTAGAAAGTTTGGGAAAGTAGCCTAGGTTTTCCCAATACATGGGACACACAGATGGTCTTAAATAGTATAAGCATGTTTTATTTATCAATTTACTTGTAGTACATTGAACTGTATGGAAGTTATTCCTTTCCTAAGTCACCGTGTTTTAATATTTGTTATAGTTCTAAAATAGATAGATTTAAGACTTTTAGGTCAGAGTTAGGATAAAAATGATTCCTTATGTAACTACAGCCTAAAAATCGGCTGGCTTTTTTTCTTTTTTCTTTTCTTCTTCTTCCTCTTCTTCCTCTTCTTCCTCTTCTTCCTCTTCTTCCTCTTCTTCCTCTTCTTCCTCTTCTTCCTCTTCCTCTTCTTCCTCTTCTTCCTCTTCTTCCTCCTCTTCCTCTTCCTCTTCCTCTTCCTCTTCTTCCTCTTCTTCTTCTTCTTCTTCTTCTTCTTCTTCTTCTTCTTCTTCTTCTTCTTCTTCTTCTTCTTCTTCTTCTTCTTCTTCTTTTCAGCCTGGCCTCCCTTAGATTCTGAGGTCAGCAGTGGTCCTTAATCTTAATTCAAGAACAGTGGGGATCTCCCAAGCCTTCTTTTCCCCTTGTAGCTCATTTCTCCAGCCTTGTTCTTACTTTGGATATGATGTGCCCTCCATCTTTGGAGTCTTAGCAATGTGTCTAACTGTGTGAGCTGTGGAATCAGGGAGTCACCTAAACCTTACCAATCTCTAGAGAAATCAAATACACAGTGTCACTGGTCTTAAAACTTTTAGTTTATGTGTAGTAGCAAATCAAGGGCATTTATTCAACAATACATAAGACACTATTTATGAACAGGCAAAATGAGAAAGATTTTTATTTGTGGAGTGGACTTAGAAGCTTGTACTCGGTCAACACCCTTTCTTATTAAGAAGCAATGGAGAAGGAGCCCTTCCAACTGAAGCTTTGGGGGAAAGTACTTGTGGCTTTGTGTGGTTGTACACACTATGTGTGTGACACATAGTGAAGGGGGACAGGTGATGGAATGAACGACCCTGGTGTAGTGATGGACTACACATACTCGGGAGGCTAGAGAGAGGACTTAGTGGTTAAGAGGGCTTGCTGCTCTTGTAAAGGACTTAGGTTTGATTCCCAGTACCCACCTGGTGGTGCATAACAATCCATGACTTCAGTTCTAGGCCTCTTCTGATCTTCCTGGATACTTTATGGGACATAAGCTTACACTCAAGCAAGCAAGCAAACAAACAAACAAACATTCATGCATACAGTTAGTAAATAAACCTTTCAAAACAGAAAATATTTTCTAGGATTTATTTATATGTTTATTTATCTTGTGACACAGAGCTTTAGTTAGTAAAAACAGGATTTTAACATAAACTGAAGTGCAAAGGTCAATAGAAAGGAAGGCATCCAGAGAAATGTAAACCACGCCTACGAACATGGGCCTGAGCCTCTCACAATAGAGTCACCTACTTTTAGGGCTGAAAGAGAGTAAGACTCTCTTAGGGCAGAACATTCCCTTTTAAATTTGTCAAGTTCTTCTTTGGTATCCACAGGCAGTCCATTGCACAGGATCACAGGGTAAGGATACCCCTCACTGTTATCCTTTTATATTGGAAATGGAAGCTGGAGTAGCAACCACATTACTATTTCTTGTATAAGAAATCAAACCCCAAAGCTGTGCATGAGCTGTGCATGCTGGTGTGGTGACAAGCATCACAGATTCAATGCCTTAGACAACACAAAGCCTTCACCTCACAGCTATGCCAGCCACATACGTGCCTCTGAGCGTATCCCAAGAGATGAGCGGAGCTCCATTTGGAAGATCTGAGAGATGATTAGTCCCTGTGTTTTCCGGGTCTCAGCCACTCCCTCCATCTATGCAGCCCACTACCTGCTTGCCTCTGATGTTTCTTTCCTCTTCAAACCCGTCTCTGATCAGAGCTGGGACGGCTCTCTTTGGTTTAGGAATTCCAGCGATTACTGTGGACCTACCTGGACAACCCAGGACAATAGCTCCATCTTAAAGATTTATCACAATTTCAAAGCCCCCTTTTGCCATTTAAGGTAACAGATTCTTAGATCTGGGCTTAGGGTGTGGACAGTTTTGAAGGCCGTTACTCTGCCAGCCACAGATCACAACATATCAAAGTCAGAAGGAATCTTAGATTCTAATCTCTGACCTCCCACTTATTTGGCAGTTCCCTCAGAGACATTCCTAACAGATGTGCATTCAGCCCTTGCTGGAACACCCTGTCACGGTGAGTTCATCGCTCCTCTGAGCTGCCTGCTCAGAGGATGCTTGGTCATCTATTCCTTTGGGCAGCTTTTTACATTGTTACTTGTTTCTCAGGAGGCTTGATCTGAAATGTTGTAGAATCAACACAGCCCAAAGCTGCCTCAACATGATTTTTCACTGGATCTGCAGAGCTATATTGTCTCAAATGCTGTCTTTGCAGAAGTAGGTTTTATGTTTGAATTTGGATCTTTCTCACCAAACTAGAGGCATCCTCTGGATGAAAGGCATATGCAAATCAACTTAGCTACCAGTTTTGAGTAGCTTTCTTGCCTCATGAAATCCAGAGTTGGACAATATCTTGCTCTCATGGCCTATCTATGTATCAATATCTATCTGTCTATCTATCTATCTATCTATCTATCTATCTATCTATGTATCCATCCATCCATCCATCCATCCATCCATCCATCCATCCATTCTTC
>JADRCH010000287.1:2262613-2286430 GCA_019843965.1 Rhynchomys soricoides
ATCCATCCATCCATCCATCCATCCATCCATTCTTCCATCCATCCATCTATCCAGCCATCCACTCACCCAACCACCTGTAAGTACACTCATCTTTTTATATTCTCAGATTCTTTCTCCACAAATCCAACCAACCAGAAACCCAAACATGGAAGAATTAAAAAGTAGATGTTATGGGCATTAATTTTTTTATTTGCAGAGCATATGTGTGTTTCACAGGTTTTATGAGCATGATGCAGAAAGATGTAGTAAGATACATACAGGCTACTTACTAACTCTCATTTTCTGTAAGGAAGTTGAATGTCCCCCCCCCATTTCTCTCTCTCTCTCTCTCTCTCTCTCTCTCTCTCTCTCTCTCTCTCTGTGTGTGCTAGGGGGCTGGATCTAGTTCTACAAAGTACTTAAGAATGGTCATATATATGAAATCTTGCTGATGTGCCTGCCTGTTGTTGTTCTAGGCGGGGTGAGGAGCAGCAAGTAAAGAGTCTATTTTGCCATTTCAGTAAAAGGAAATGAGAGTGGGACCTGGGAGGCAGTGCAAGTGTGAGAACCTGAGTTTGATCCCCAGGACCCTAGCCAAAAAATAGGTGGAGTTTTGCATGCTTGTGGCCCCAGCAATTTAGAGATGGAGACAGGCATATTCCTTGAGCTTGCTAGCCAGACAGCCTGGCCTAATCTACAAGGTCCAGGACAACGGAGAGGCCTCTATTACAGTACACCTTACCTACCCCTTAACCTCTGCCTCAGGTGTCTGCAGGGACTTTTGCTCCCAATCCTAGATTCCCTGCATGTCCCACCACCCTAATAGAAGTATCAAGGTTGACTCGAGCTGCTGTGATTTAACCAATCATTAGTTATTTTATCATTTAGAAAATGCTTTTGAGATAGTTCCTCTGGGCCAGTTAACCCAAGAGTCCCTTGCCTAGGAAATACCTGGGTGTTTCCAGTTTGCCACGCTCCCTGGTGAATGGAGAAAGCTCCAGCCTCAGGGCTGAGGCCTGACAGCCCTCCTTGTGGCAGACTCCAGCTCCATCTTTGTCTTGCTTTTGGCGTTAGGATGACTTGGGGCCAACTGAGCCAACCCTAGGTCCGGGGTACACATGAACTTCGTAGGGGTGCTTTGAACATAACCAGGGAAGGTTGTGATGCTGCAGCCCTGCCCGTTAAAGATCAGATCCCAGCATGGCTGTTAAAACAGCTGGGAAAAAGCAATGTGGATTTGGGTAGAGATTTTGATGCCGACAAACTGCTGTCTAGCAAGGTAGAGATTGTACTTTCCTGGGTATTTTTACATCTGAACATTACTCTTTGCGCACCCTCATATTTTATGAAAACTTTTATTAACGTTTCAAAATGACCTTCCCCTCATGGTGGGACTGTCAGTCCCAGGAGCTATGACCTATTTAAAACATTTTTATCTTTACAAACACAATAAAGTAAGCTGTCTTCCGCTTAGATTTGTGGGTCTCATTAGAGATAATTTTTAGGGAGGTAGTTCCCTGGGGAACACAATGACAGGTCGCAATCTTTGCACACTAAGTTTTCAAACAGGAATAGTTCCAGCCAAAGGATTGTTTCATCTTCTGGGCTGTGATTATAACTGGTGATTTTCCTGGTGTTCGGTAGCAATGGTTAGGGCTCAGGTTATCCTCAAATGGGTCAAAACGCATTGGATGGAGGAGGAGCTGTTGGTTTGCACAGGGTAGTTCCCACCTTGGCTCCAGTGTGATCCTATGAATTTCCACAGAAACGCTCACTCAACACCAGAGACAAATGACATCTTTGCTCTCATTAAAGTGTACCCAGTCCTCTAGATTTTTACAGAACTGACTAGCTTAGGTGGAGGTCCAGGGGAGTCATTCTTCAGAACTGCCACCTCCAGAAGGCCAGTGGTCTACAGCCTCCCCTGCTTAAATGGCCTTTTTAAGCAGCCAGCTAATGGCGTCGTGAACATGGCTAAATCAGGCCTATTTTCTGAGGAATGGTTGCATTCAGGACACTTCTAATTTGTCAGAGGCAAATGCAGGCCATCTCTCCGGGAGTCTGTGAAAGGGACATTATTTCTCTGGGAGCTTGGCTGTGGGTCAATGTGCAATGTGACTGGCTGGTCATGCCCCTGTTGCTTCCACCTCCTAGGGACACTGTGATTTATTAGAATGAAGCCAGTTATGTCCACTCCCTGACCGTCTTCAGGGTGAGCACTCCTTTTTCTTTTCCTCATTCCTTTTCTCCGGAGCCAAAAGAGAAAGGGAAAAGCCAGTCTTGTAAATGAAACTTCATTGAAGGTGGTGGCAGTGGCTTATGGCCACAGCCGATCCTCACAGAGGCTCTGGGGGAAATGGCTGTCCATCTGGTTTCTTAATTGTGGCATGGTGACTGTGAGGCCAGGGCATTCTGAATAGAGGAGGGAGGAACCCAAAGTCACTGAGACTGGAGAAGCATCACTTTCATCTTTGTCTGGAGGAGAGGTTGGGAGGAACCTAAGTGGGCCACACACTGGAGTCCCTGAAATATTTACCTGGACACTATTTTGATTGCACTGTCATTGTGCTTGTTGTAGGGTATCTCTGCTCCAAGTGCAAACACTTCCTCTGGGAGAGAAGGGGCGGCTTGCTAGACTCAGCAGGAAGCAGGAGGTCACGGGTTAGGGAAAACAGATTCTCGGAAGAATTGTAACCATGTAACATGCCCTGTAACAGGGCATGTGGCAACAGGGTTGGGGGAGTGGGGAGTGGCGGTTTGGGATGGCAGGGCAGGGCAGGTCTGGCCAGCAGGGTGTAAAGAAGAAGGAAGTCTCCACTGCAGCCACAGAGGTCTCCAGGCTTGTAGTTTTCATGAGTTGTCATGCACACAGGGTTGCTCCTCTAAGAGACTCCTCGTCTGTACTCCTGTTTGTAACACCAATAAAAAACCCCACTGGGTCACCAAGGTGAACAATGTAGCAATGGTTACTCTGTCTGGGGTGAGTAGATTGATAGATGCGTTGTGTCTCCCCCCTAAAAAGTCTAATTCAGCCTCCCTCAACCCCCATCTCATGAAGCTCTCTTAATGAAGCTGTGCTCTGGCTTGTCAGCATTTTCCCAAGTTTTTGTTGGGGGTGGATGTTCTGATTTCTGTCTTAGATCCACTTTGCCACTTCACTTCCTGGTTGTTGACCTTTGACCCTGACACCTTCCTCTAGGTCAGTGGGGGTTCACAGCCCTAAGATCTTTATTGTGGTTGGAATGTGGAAAGTCCCCTACAGACTTGTGAGCTTAAGTGTTTGGTTCCTAGTTTGTACTGCTGATTTTGGAAGGTTGTGGAATCTCCAGAAGGTAGAACATCCTTGGGAGGAGTAGGTCACTGGAGACAGGCCTAGGAATTTTATTGCCTGGCTTTACTTCCTGTCTACTGTCTGCTTTATGCTTCCTGTTCCTCGAAGGTGTGAGAAGATTAGAGATCCCAGCTGCACACGCCTGCCACCATGGAGCCACCTATCCTGGCACTGTCCCTGTTATGACGGATTGTGTCCCCTTGAACCGTAATCTAAGTTAAATCTTTCCATCCTGAAGGTGCATTTGTCAGATATTTGGTCACAGCAATGAGAGATTAATTAATGCAAGAGCTGGCATGACGGGAGAGATGGCTCTGTATCTCAGCATGTTGTGATGGTGGCTCATCCTGTCTACTATGTGCAGCCACAATGGGACCCACCTGCTGGGCTCACAGTCAGCAGTAGACAAGAGAACTCACAAGGAAGTTTTGGCGTGGCAAATGTGTACATTTGTCAGAAGCTTGGGTTCTGTTTGTCTTCACTGACACTTCTGTCCTTGTCACCCTGCTTCTTGCGGGTTTGATTTGCTAAGACCCCAGGAGCTGTTCTATGCTATTTCACACCATCCTTGTGCATGGAAGACCTCACCCACAAAAGCACATTGCAGGAGGGCGACGGACTAGGGTAGAGTGCCTCTCAAGTTTTAATCCCCAACCCCTCCTATTACCTCCCTCCTCCTCCCCTCCCTCCTCCTCCCTCCTCCCTCCTCCCCCTCCCTCCCCCCATCCCTCTCCCCATCCCTCCTCCCCTCCCTCCTCCGCTCCCTCTATCAAGTCTTCAAGCCTGCTTTCCTAATTAACTCCGTCTGGCTGAAGAATGAGGTTGGAGTCCTTCTACCTTAGGAGGTTCTACCTGCAGCCTTTGCTCATGTTGAAGATTTAGGCCACACAAATTTAGCTTATGTGTAGAACACCTGCTGAGCATATGAATGGCCCAATCTCTACTAAAACACACACACACACACACACACAGACACACACTTTCACACACATACATACACACACATATATATACATACACACATACAAACACTCAGAAACACACACACACACACACACACACACACACACACAGTAATTCAGGCCTTGTGCAGAACAACATGGAAATCTGGAACGAAAGCTGTGGTCCAGTCTTGACTTTACTGGTTCTTCCCACTTGGATGACAGTCATGACCCCTTGGTCAGTCTATGGACAGTGTGGTCAATTCCCGCTTCATATCTACATATTACAGAGTTCACAAGGCTACAAATACCTTGTTGTGTGGGTGTGTGCTTGTGAGTGTGTATGCATGTGTGTACATATTACTAGACATTGGGCCTTTCATATGCTCAGCGGGTGCTCTACAAATAAGCTATCTTCATCTCAAGCCCTTTTATTCGTTTTAAATTTTGACGCAGGGTCTCGTAAAGTTAGCCGGGCTCACCATGAACTCACTCTGTAGCTCAGGCATCCCTTGAATATCTGTCAGCTTCAGCCTCCAAAAGAGGTGGGGCTGCAAACCTGTGCCAACATAACTTACCTTACAGATACATTTTAAAAAGATTTTTTACCTGTATGTATGTATGCATATGTGTATGCATGTATGTATGTATGTATGCATGTATGTATGTATGTATGTATGTATGCATGTATGTGTGTATGCATGTGTGTATGCACGTATGCATGTATGTATGTATGTATGCATGTGTATATGTATGCATGTATGTATGTATGCATGTGTGTATGCATGTATGCATGTATGCATGTATGTAAATATGTGTGTATGTATGCATCCATGTATGTATGCATGTATGCATGTGTGTATGCATGTATGCATGTATGTATATATGTGTGTATGCATGCATGTATGTATGCATGCGTGTATGCGTGTATGTATGCATGCATGTGTGTATGTTTGCATGTACGTATGCATGTACGTATGCATGCATGTGTGTATGTATGTATGCATGCATGCGTGTATGTATGCATGTGTGTATGCATCTATGCATGTATGTATGCATGCATGTGTATATATGCATGCATGTGTATGTATGCATGCATGTATGTATGCATGTATGTATGCATGTATGTATGCATGTATGTATGCATGCATGTGTGTATGTATGTATGCATGTGTGTATGCATGTATGTATGTGTGTATGTATGCATGTATGTATGTATGTATGCATGCATGCATGTGTGTATGCATGTATGCGTGTATGCATGTGTGTATGTATGTATGCATATGTGTATGCATGTATGTATGTATGCATGTATGTGTATGCATGTGTGTATGCATGTATGCATGTATGTAAATATGTGTGTATGTATGCATGTATGCATGTGTGTATATATGTATGCATGCATGTGTGTATGCATGTATGCATGTATGCATGTATGTATATATGTGTGTATGTATGCATGTATGTATGTATGTGTGTATGCATGCATGTATGTATGTATGCATGTATGTATGCATGCATGTGTGTATGTATGCATACGTGTATGCGTGTATGTTTGCATGTACGTATGCATGTACGTATGCATGTATGTATGCATGCTGTGTGTATGTATGTATGCATGCATGCGTGTATGTATGCATGTGTGTATGCATCTATGCATGTATGTATGCATGCATGTGTATATGTATGCATGTATGTATGTAAGCATGTGTGTATGCATGTATGCATGTATGTAAATATGTGTGTATGTATGCATGTATGCATGTATGCATGTGTGCATGCGTGTGTGTATGCATGTGTGTATGTATGTATGTGTGTATGTATGCATGCATGCATGTGTGTATGCATGTGTGTATGTATGTATGCATGTGTATAATGTATGCATGTATGTATGTATGCATGTGTGTATGCATGTATGCATGTATGTAAATATGTGTGTATGTATGCATGTATGCATGTATGCATGTGTGTATATATGTGTGTATGCATGTATGTATGTGTGTATGTATGCATGTATGTATGTATGTATGCATGCATGCATGTGTGTATGCATGTGTGTATGCATGTATGCGTGTATGCATGTGTGTATGTATGTATGCATATGTGTATGCATGCATGTATGTATGCATGTATGTGTGTATGCATGTGTGTATGCATGTATGCATGTATGCATGTATGTAAATATGTGTGTATGTATGCATGTATGCATGTATGCATGTGTGTATGTATGTATGCATGTGTGTATGCATGTATGTATGTGTGTATGCATGTATGTATGTATGCATGCATGTGTGTATGCATGTGTGTATGTATTTATGCATGTATGTATGCATGCATGTGTGTATGCATGTATGCATGCATGTGTGTATGCATGTATGCATGCATGTGTGTATGCGTGTGTATGTATGTATGCATGTGTGTATGTATGTATGTATGTATGTGTGTATGTATGCATGTGTGTATGTACGCGTGTGTGTATGCATGCGTGTGTGTATGCATGCGTGTGTGTATGCATGTATGTATGTATGCATGTATGTATGCATGTATGTGTGTATGCATGTGTGTATGCATGTATGTAAATATGTGTGTATGTATGCATGTATGCATGTATGCATGTGTGTATGTATGTATGTATGTGTGTATGTATGCATGTGTGTATGCATGTATGTATGTATGTATGTGTGTGTGTATGTATGCATGCATGTGTGTATGTATGCATGCATGTATGTATGTATGCATGTATGTATGTATGTACGCATGTGTGTATGCATGTATGCATGTATGTATGCATGTGTGTATGTATGTATGCATGCATGTGTGTATATATGCATGTGTGTATGCATGTATGCATGCATGTATGTATGTATGCATGTGTGTATATATGCATGTGTGTATGTATGCATGTATGTATGTATGTATGTATGCGTGTTTTTATGCATGTATGCATGTATTCATGTATGTATGTATGCATGTATGTATGCCTGTGTGTATGTATGTATGTATGTATGCATGTATGTATGCATGCATGTATATATGTATGGATGTATTATGCATGTGTGTATGTATGCATGTATATATGTATGCATGTGTGTATGCATGCATGCGTGCATGTATGTATGTATGTATGTGTGTGTAAGATATATTTGCATGTCAGTGCTCAAGAGAGACATAAGGGCCCCTGGAGTTGGAGTTACAGGAAGTTGTATGCCATGGGTGCTGGGTAACAAACTATTGCCTTCTAGAAGAACAATAAGGGTCCTCAACTGCCGGTCCATCTCTCCAGCCCCCTCACGAATACCTTTTGAAGATCTATTGTGTGTGTGTTTGGTTTTGCATCCCTGTTATAAAATGCCTGACGTAAATCATTCACAGGAAGGATGATTTTTTTTGGCTCAGGGTTTCAGAGTCCCACAATTCTTGGTCTCCTTTACTCTGAGCCCAAGGTGATGTCAGGCTCATGTGGTGTAGATTAATCACCTCATGGTAGACAGGCAGCTGAAAGAAAAGGTGGGGAGTTAGAGTGAAATATCCCAGTGAACCTGCCCCAGTGACCTACTTCCTGCTGTTGGGCTCCATTTTCCAGTCCCCCTGCACACAGCATTGCCCACTGGTGAGCAGGCTTCTGCACATGAGCCTTCGGTGGGGAAACTTCATATCCAACTCTAACGCTGGACAAGAAGATGAGTACATGTCTTATAGCTCTCTGTTCTTGGCTTTATTCATCCTGGATTAGTAATAAATTTGGATGAACTCTCAGTCTTGTTAGGAATGATTGATCTAGCTGGAAAGGAAGGGCACCAAGCCCAATCTGTAGGTTAAGTTCATTATAATGAGCGTTGGAAACTAACTCGTGCATGCCCCAGTGTGTGTGTAAGTGCAAGTGTCCAAGCGCATGTGTGCATCTAACAGCATTCTTAAAGAACAAGCTGAAGTAAGAAGATTTTGATTCTACCCTACAGTCCAGGAGCAGAAATGTTATGTGGCTCTGCAGGATGAACCTAGAGCCACATGCTAGCATGGCTGAGCTTCACACCCATTTTTGTTTACCTTACGAACCCAGGGTCAGCTGAATGTCCTCATCCTGGACTCTGCTAGGAAATGTAGCCCTCATTTTACACAGCAGTGGTGATGTCACCAGGATGAAGAAGAGATCGCAGACGTGTCCTCCCTGGTAACCGTGTGTGGGAACACAGAGCCAAGGCATGATGCCGTAGAACGAGAGAAGCTGTCCCTGTGCACATCTCAGAGACCTGAGACCCCTTTCTCAAGATGAGAATTGACAAGCGCTCTGCAAGTAAGGGCTGAAGCATCCTCATGAAGCCATAGAAGGTGCAACACACACTTGCCTTGATCAATATCCTTATGAGGCTTCAGAGTCATGCTGTCTAGGAAAGCACTTAGACAACGGTTGTTTTGTTTTAAGATATACGCATTAAAAATACATCTGAAATCCAGGGCACAAAGAATCCAAATAATGTTATTAAATTTCTTGTTGAAGCAGGAAGTCCCATGGGTGGCTGGCTCAGTTCCCTAAACAAAGCAAACCTTATGCGTGAGACGTGTTGCTTGAACAAACTATATTCCCTTCTCTCTCTCTCTCTCTCCCTCTCTCTCTCTCTCTCTCTCTCTCTCTCACTTTCTCATTTCTCCTGAGGAGACAAACAAATCTCCGAAGGACTATTAAGTTGCAAATATACCAGAGCCAAAAAATAGAAGATGGAGCCTCATAAACATTTTGCATATTTTGGTGTAATTTGTTGAAAATAGTACAGAATATGCCCACACTTGGCATCTAGAATACAAATATTAGGAATCCAGTCCCCTGATACATTATGGTTTCAGCACTATAGGTTGATCTCTTTAGGTAGCTCATGTGTGACTCTGTAGCTTGTGGGAGTGTGAATAATATCAGTGACTTGTTTGAACAGTATGTTAGGGAGACGCATGTCACCGAGTGACATTAGCTTCTTTGAGGCTCCAAGGGACAAAATCTTGGAGTAGAATTCAGGGGGGAAAGAAAACAAAACAGACCATATATTTTTAACAACACAGATGCAATTTGCTTTTCTGGGCTGGTTCCTTAAAATGAAAATCAGGCGGGGGAAGCAAAGGCTGTGGGATGTGTGGGCTTTTCCCGTTCAGAACATGCGGGTGAAGTGGCCAGTCTGAGAGAACAGGTTTTCAGGTTCTAAGGGAACAGAGGCAGGTCCTCTCCCACCCTGGGCTTCTTCGAGCCTCACTGATTTCATGGCTGTCGGTAAATCTGTCTTCCATCTCCTCTGACAGGTGAGCCGCTGCCCCCTTCCCCCCCAACCCCTCCAAGGGGCTCCTCCAGTACACCTGCCACCCACCTCACAGGTGAGCCGTTCCGCTCCCAAACGATGACTGGTAAGAAAAACAAAATGTCTTTCTTGGTTATAAATTTAACTCTCCTATGATTAGTTTGAGCAATTAGGACACCCCTGGGGTTCAGCCTGTGCCGAGGCGCACACTGGAAGTCTGATTAGCTCAGGTCTCTGGATGCTTGTTCCTGGTAGCAAACGCCTGGCACATAGCGTATTGATTTTCATTTAGATATCTTAATGTTTCCAGACAATCCCGGCAGATGTGGGCTGAACTCAGATCTCCGGGAGCGCCGGGGCTGCAATCTGCAAACATTTTTCTTGCCACTTTGTTTCATTTTTCCTCAACTTAACTGATTTGGAATCCGGAGATATAAATGAAAAATGCCGAGTCGGTCCATCAATCACGGCATACACAAACATCGCCACTGCCCTTTCTTAACATCCTATTACCACGGGGTAGTTGGCTAGTCAAACAGGAATAAAAATTACACCGCAAACATCATAAGTTAGGCTTGATTTGTTGAGCAAGTGGCCTGACAATTCGGTAAGAGTTATACACCTCAGCTTCGTTGAAAATCAGGCTTGTTATGGCTCTGGTATGTCTATAAAGATTGTTCATTTCATATAAAACAGCTACCTGTACTGAACGCCCTGAAAGGAAGAATGATGCCGGCTATAAATACAGAGGGAAATCTATTTGTCTGCCCCTTCACGCTGTTAGCCAGTCACATGCCGAGGCCCTTTGGTGATTCTCGGCAGCAGAGGGAGTTCTCTGCGGCCACCTTCCCCTTTGCCAGGCTGGCCCGGATGGAAACGCATCATCTCTCTTTGTCATATGAGATAAAGCATTGAAGTGTGACCACTGCCACCGCCTTGCTCCCTGCCCACCAGGGGGACGCTGCTAATGATACTGAAAAAGTAGACTATGCTGCGCTCAGAGCAGAAGGCACGGCAAAGGCTGTCGGTCGGCCGGCTGGGCCGGATAACAGTTAACGTCAGCAAAGATAAATAGAAATTATTACAATGGCTTTGGAAGGGATTTTTTTATAGGGCAGGGTTGTGTTCGTTTAAAGATACATTATTGGACTGTTATATCTGATTTCAAGCTGCTGGGTAATTAAAATGATTAACATGCCTTACTCATAGAGTTCAATTCATTAAAGTTTTAAGCACCCTTTGTGCTCAGACGGGAAGGATGGAACATCCGCGTTGACTCATGCCGGGAGCCACTGATGCGGCCCTAGGTTTATTTTCTCTGATCTCTGGAGCCATGGTGTCCCTTTCTAAGCGGTGGGGTGTGTTGGATAGAATGTGCAGGCCTTAAATACTCATCCTGGAGACTCCTTTGTTTGGAGGAGGAAGAGGAGGAGGAGGAGAAGGAGAAAGAGGAGGAGGAAGAGGATGAAGAGGAGGAAAGGAGGAGGAGGAAGAAGAGGAGGAGGAGAAGGAAGAGGAGGAAGAGGACGAGGAGGAAGAGGATGAAGAGGACGAGGAGGAAGAGGATGAAGAGGAGAAGGAAGAGGAGGAAGAGGAGGAGGATGAGGACAAGGAGGAAGAGAATGAAGAGAAGGAGGAGGAGGAAGAGGGGAAGGAAGAGGAGGAAGAGGAGGAGGAGAAGGAGGAGGAGGAAGAGGAGGAGGAGGAAGAGGAGGAAGAGGAGGAGGAGGAGGAGAAAGAGGAGGAGGAGGAAGAGGATGAAGAGGAGGAAAGGAGGAGGAGGAAGAGGGGAAGGAGGAGGAGGAAGAAGAGGAGGAGGAGAAGGAAGAGAAGGAAGAGGATGAAGAGGAGAAGGAAGAGGAAGAAGAGGAGGAGGAGGAGGAGGATGAAGAGGAGGAGGAGGAGGAAGAGGGGAAGGAAGAGGAGGAGGAGGAGGAGGAGGAAGAGGATGAAGAGGAGGAGGAGGAGAAGGAGAAAGAGGAGGAGGAGGAAGAGGATGAAGAGGAGGAAAGGAGGAGGAGGAAGAGGGGAAGGAGGAGGAGGAAGAAGAGGAGGAGGAGAAGGAAGAGGAGGAAGAGGATGAAGAGGAGAAGGAAGAGGAAGAAGAGGAGGAGGAGGATGAAGAGGAGGAGGAGGAGGAAGAGGGGAAGGAAGAGGAGGAGGAGGAGGAGGAGGAGGAGGAGGAGGAGGAGGAGGAAGGATTAAGAAACCCAGAAAACTCTGTGGAGGAAGCTAGCCGGGTGGTTCTCACATGTAGCAACAGTAACCAGCTGCTGGTTCCTGGGGACTTGGTGGGTGGTGGGTTGGGTTCAGTAGCTGTGACTGGAGTTTGTCCCCAGCTTGCAGGCACACAGTCCAGCCGACACCTGCAGGTCACCAATATGCCACAACATACCATAAAACGTGTTTCTCATTGTTTCTTTATTACCCTGACTTTAATGCGCTAAAATATATTGTTTCATGTTTTAAATTCTTACCTATGTTTTAGTGTGTGCGTGCGTATTATGCGCGTGCATGAGGGGTGTGAGCATCCATGCGTGGGTGTGGAGGAGCCATTTGTCTCCTTGACACTCTCCACCTGATTTTCTGAGACAGCATCTCTCACTGAATCTAGAGCTCACCTATGGGCTGGACTGATTGTCCAGAGAGACCCCGGGAAGCTGTACTCTCTGCCTCCCTGTGCTGAGGTGATAGATGTGCACATCTGGTTTTGGTGCATAGGTTCTAGACCCTGAACTCCCGTCTTCACATCACACAGCAGACATTTTAGCCAGGGACTAAGCCATCTCTTTAGCAAACTCCAGTGTGAGTTGGGCGTGGTGGTACCTTCTTATAATCCCAGCGCTTGAGAGTTCAAAGTCAGCCAGGGCTAAGTGGCAAACCCTGTTTCAAATAAGCAAGCTAGCAAACAAAGAAACTCACACCCCAAAATATACAAAGAAAGAAAGAATCTAACAATAGCAGCAACGACACAGCCAGGCAGAGACAGGTTGGTCCATAAGTGGGACATTTTATTTTATTTCTTAATGTCTGTGATGGTTTGTACATGCTTGTCTCAGGGAGAGGCACTGTTAGGAGGTGTGGTCTTGTTGGAGGTGGTGTGTCACTGTGGGCTTTAAGACTCTCATCCTAGCTGCCTGGAAGCCAGTCTTCTCCTGTTTGCCATCAGATGAAGATGGAGAACCCTCAGCTCCTCCTGCACCATACTTGCCTGGACGCTGCCATGCTCCTGCCTTGATGATAATGGACTGAGCCTCTGAACCTGTAAGCCAGCCCCAATTAAGTGTTGTCCTTATAAGAGTTGCTTTGGTCATGGTGTCTGTTCACAGCAGTAAACCCTGACTAAGACAATGTCTAACTTTTATGATATATATTCATAATACATGGTATTTATTATATTATACCAAGACATTTTCCTTTTTAAATTTTTTGAAAAGATTTATTCATTTTATTTTATGTATATTTATTTTATTTATGTATGCATGCTTGTATGTATATGTACCCATGCATGCTTGATACCAGCAGACAGTGGTTCTCAAGCTTCCCAATGCTGCAACCCTTTAAAACAGTTCCTCATGTTGTGGTGACCACCGACCATGAAATTATCTTCATTGCTACTTCATAACTGTAATTTTGTTACTGTCATAAATCATAATGTAAATATCTGATATGCAGCTCCAGGAGCGGTTGTGACCCACAGGTTGAGAGGTCAGAAGAGGGCACCAGATCCCCTGGAACCACATTATGGTTGGTTGTGAGCCACCATGTGGGTGCTGGGAATCGAACCCAGGCCCCTTGGTAGAGCAGCCAGTGCTCCCTGAGCCCTCTCAGCAGTCCCACACAAGGGTATTTTCAACAGTACCGTATATGTTAAACATATATAAATGTTGAAGACAGTTCTCTCATAATCTCTGACCTCTGTTTCCTCTTCACACCCATCAGTCCCCTTTCTCGGCCCAGACGGTTTCACTTCTGATCTTGTGTCCTGTATACATATGATTTCATGAATTTATACAAAACTAGGGCACACAAAAGACAGGAAATATATATTTATTTTCCTGGGACAGGCTTGATTCACTTGCTATTATTCTCTCCACTGATATCAGTTTCCTATAACTGATACCATCTCGTTCTCTTTCATGCCTGAACATAGTTCCCTTGTGTGTATGTAGCAAGTCTCTTTACCCATTCCTCTGCTGGTGGACACCCAGGTTGGTACCATACTTAGCACTGTGAGTAGGCGCTGATGCGCTGGCTCCTCTGTGATGCCAGTGACTTGCAAGGCTGCTGGGATGCACACTTATTTTGAAAAGGAAAAATAAGGCTCAGAATTTTTCACTTTTTGTCAGATACTGGGGGAGGAATTGTTAGCACTACCTGGCTGTGTGACCCTGGGCAAGACATTTAACCTCTCTGAGCATCACTGTTCTTATCTATATTGCATCTTTGAGGTTAGAGAGTGGTAAGTCAATGCTTGGCCCAGAACTGATGCCTGATGCTGGTGTTGCTGGCATCCATTATGATATGATATATGGCATTATGTTAGACATAGCTGAGTATCGCAGAGAACGGAGTCAAGTAAGAGTACACTAAGGAGCTCTTTCTAGCTAAGAGCCCAGGAATGGGAGTCCAGAAGGCGAGATTTCATCTTTCTTCGCTGCTTGAATATTGCATGCATGAGCTCTTCTGGGAAATCTCTCTCTCTTTCTCTCTCTCTCTCTCTCTCTCTCTCTCTCTGTCTATATGTGTGTGTGTGTGTGTGTGTGTGTGTGAGAGAGAGAGAGAGAGAGAGAGAGAGAGAGAGAGAGAGAGAGAGAGCTGGGACTGCAATGTGAGCCGTAGGCTAGTCGATGTGTGTAACCTGGAAGCTGGCCCACAGGTGAGTACCACAGAGTAGGAAGAGAGAACTTTTGCAAAGGTGTTATCCTGATGCTACATTTCTGACTCTTAAATTACTCTGTTCTGCTTTCCCTGGAGTGGGAAGGACTGGAGGCCACTGCTAGTCCACCCATGACAGATCTGTACCTTCACTTTTGACTACATGACAACTCTAAGTAAAGGCCTCATCCAGCTTTGTGGGAGAATGCCACACTATCACCACCATCATCATCATCACCATCATCATCATCATCATCATCATCATTATCATCACAACCACCACCACACCATCCTTCCCAGGTAGGTTGTTAGAGCCCTGTCTGGCTTGGGTAGGTCTAGATCAGGGGTTGCCTTCCTGGTATAAGAATGACCTTCTCCTTCTGCACACTGGCCTGGTTGATGACTGACACATTATCTGACCACTCTGGTTAGCAGGCCTCAGATGGGCTTCTTTCCTCTCACCTCCCTTATTATGACTCATAAATAATTGCAGTAAGAGCCATGGGGTGTCTGCACGGCCTGCGTTAGAAACAGAGACTGCATATCAAGCTGTAAATCTATGCATTTTGAGGCTAGAAAAGTCAAAGGGAGAGAGCCACACTGGACAGGTATCCCTACAGAGCAGGTTTCGGCTTGCACAGTGGGGCCATGGCTTCCTTGAAGAGGCATTAGATGCCTCCCTGTAATTTCTTATCCAGACATGTCTTTCACCTCCCATTACTTTCTGGTCTTTGTAAGTATCTGGGTTTGAAACTCCCGCTGTACATAGTAGGCGCTTAATACTGAGCATAGTAGGCACTTACTAAACACCTACCAGATGAATGACTACGTGGTTGCTGACTGACCACAAGAATCACGGCTTGACTGCTAGTGTCCCCTTGTGCTCCACAGGATGCTGGAGTCAGGATAGGCTAGCCCACTCAGATCGAAGGGCAGAGGACACCAGCCTCAGCGTTTAATATTCAAGGGAATACACATTGTAGCGAATACACATTGCAGCACATTCTCCATGACCTCACAAGAAATTCCTCTGTATGTGGTCTGGATCACTAATGCAGGAGTGATGATGAGCCAGGCCAAACTGTCTCAAATGAGAAATCAAATGGCCGATCACATTTGGGTTTCCCCCTCATTGTCTTAGTTTGCTTCTCTGGTCCTGTGATAGAACACCGTGATGAAAAAGCAACTTGGGGAGGAAAGGGTTATTTCAGCGTCCAGCTCTCAGGTCACACTCCATCTGAGGGAAGTCAGGACAGGAACTTAAAGCTGGAACCTAGAGGCAGGACTAAAGCAGAGACCACGGATGGTTGCTGCTTACTGGCTTGCTCCCTATGGCTTACCCAGACTGTTTTTTTCCATACTTGCCTATGGATGGCACTGCCCACAATGGACGGGACCCTCCCACATCAATCAGCAATTTAAAAAGTGTCCCCCAGACATGCCCATAGGCTGATCTGATGGATGCAATTCCTCTATTGAGAGTCCCTCTTCCCAGGTGACTCTAGCTTGTGTCAAGTTGACACAAGCTAACCAGTACAACCATGGAACATAACAGCCTACCTCAGGTTACACACCTGCCACCAGGGACACAGAGATGCAATACAGGCCAGTGGTGTCTACTTTCATGTAAGAGCAGAGAATTCAAGGCACAAGTAAATCTGAGGCAGGATAGAGAGACAGGAAAAGTTAATGGGACACAGGAGAAGCCATGAGTCCCTCACTCTAGAACTGGGTTGAAGTTGCTTGCCAGCTGAGAGTCAAGCATACCAATAACAACTCTTTCTGTGAGAGTGGCCTGTACAGAGACAATATTACTCTTATACAGAGATGTTTCAGATAAGAATTGTAAAGTAGTAATGAACCATGCTTAAGGCCCAAGTGCCTGTGGTGGTTTGAATGAGAATGGCCCCCAGAGGCTCATATGTTTGAATGGTTGGTCCCCAGTTGGTGGAACTGTTTGGGAAGGATTAGGAGGTGTGGCCCTGTTGGAGGAGGTGTGGCCTTGTTGGAGGAGGTGTGGCCTTGTTGGAGGAGGACTGGAACTGGGGGTAAACTCTGAGGTTTCAGAAGCTCACATCTGCCTAGGCTTGCTCTCTTTATCTGTACCTTGCAGAACAAATGTGAGCTTTCAGCTATTGCTCCAGAGCTATGTCTGTCTGCCTGCTGCCATGCTTTCCACCATGATGATCATGGACTTACTCTCTGAAACTGTAAGCAAACCCTCAAGTGTTCCCTCTAAAATTAGCCTTGGTTAAGGTGTTTCATCCCAGCAATAGAACAGCAACTAAGACAGTATATAAGACTAATCCCTTAGATGTAAACTTTCAGTTTTCTGGAATTCTCATAAGCAACACTAAATCCTGCTGATAGTAACCACATGTCTTTGCACCCCTAGGGTGTTTTACCCTTTCAGCTGTAGTCCTTGTTGATGTTCCTCAAGACACCCTCCTCTGTACCCCATGGCCTCATTTAGGTCTTTTACCAGCCTTTTGAGGTATAACCAGAAGAGCCATCAGAATTTTCTGTATGGTTATCGCAAGCACACAGAAGCATGACTCTCTTGAGAAGCCCACACCCACACTCAGCTGTGTAGTGTTCTTTCTCTGAGGGCATCTGTTAACCCCCATGCTTAATCTGTGTTAAGGAAAATCTCTTCATTTCAACTTTGTTTTTGACTGGTTCATAATGAAATTCTTTTCTGCAGTGAAGTCAGAAATCCTGGCTTGACCGGGAGTAGGGGGTCTCTAAAACAAGCTACTTAGGCTGTAGCAGACAGTAGCCCAGAATTGGGTCACCAGCCTCCACCCACCTGCCTGACAGCTTCTATGAATAACAGAAAAGGTGGACTTTCCAGCGGATCTCCTCCTTGGCTATCCGTACCCATTCCTCTAGTTTCTCTTCCTTAGTCTCAGTCACACAGACCTGCAGAGTGTGAACTATATCAAGAGGCACTTGTCATCTGGTTCCTGCTTGGCTTCTGACAAGGGGGAACCCTGGTAATAGACTGGATACTAAAATGGGACTGAGGTCAGAATCTTCAGTCCACTGGGTTACTCCTTGAGCGTGTGTTGGGTTACCTGGTCTCTTGTCTGAAGGTGTTGCATGCCTTTTCCTGGGAAGATGCAAATTAACATCCACTCTCCTTAAATAGGGCACCTACAGGATAGAGAAAGGGTTTCATTCAAACTCAGCTTGTTGAGCTAATGGGTTCATAGTGGTTACTTACCTGGCCATGGCTGACTCAAAGGCAGGTGCATCTCAGAAAAGTATCTCTCCCTCTCTCTAAGTTTCTCTCTTTCTCTCTCTCTCCCTCTCTCTTCTTTTCCTCCTCCTCCTCCTCCTCCTCCTCCTCCTCCTCCTCCTCCTTCTTCTTCTTCTTCTTCTCTCTCTCTCTCTCTCTCTCTCTCTCTCTCTCTCCATTTCTCCCCCACCTTTCTATGCTCTTTTCCTCTCTCGTTTCTTCTCTCTCTCTCTCTGCTTCTTTTTCTTCCTGCATCACAGGAAAGCCCTACACATGAGTCCCACTTTTCAGATCAGTTATATATCCCAGAACCTCTTAAAGCCACATTCAATGTGTGGGGATGAGAGTGAGTGGTGGCTTGGACCTCCCCAGGGCCTGCGAACCCTCCCCATCCCTTCTTATAGGGGATGCTAATAGCTCTATCACCATTACCACAAACACAGCTATCACTATCTGATTTGGTTATGTTGTTGCCATGGCTGCTGGCCAGGTATTCCACAGGCATAAGCAATCCGGCTTTGCTTATGGTTACGGTGGTGATGGTTAGGATGGTCACCTCATGCCAAGAAGAATGGCTATACATCAGCAGCGGTGATGCTGCTCCTCAGACAACACAGAATTCTGTCCTTCCAGACCTTAAGGTGAGTAAGAGCAGCGTGACCTTGCTTCAGTAAGATGCATTGACTTCTGTGATATAGAAATGACCTGAGGAGACACAGTTCAGAATTTTAGCAGCGGTAACTCTGTGTAGTGGAAAGATGGTGACGTTTGCTGTGCTGGCTAGTCTTATGTCAACTTGACACAAGCTGGCATCATTTAAAAGGCTGATACTTCCATTGAGAAGATACCTCCGTGAGACCCAGTTGTAAGGCAGTTTCTTAATTTGTGATTGATGGGGGAGGACCTAGACCACTGTGGGTGGTGCTGTCCCTAGGCTGTGGTCCTGGGTTCTAAAAGACAGCAGGCTGAGCAAGCCAGTAAGCAGCTCCCCTCCATGGCCTCTGCATTGGCTTCTGCCTCCAGGTTCCGGCCCTGTTTAAATACCTGTCCTGACTTCCCTCAGTGATGGTTACCTGAAAGTGTAAGCCAAATAAACCCTTTCCTCTTCAACTAGCTTTGGTGTTTCATCACAGAACAGAAACTCTAACTAGGACATTTGTTTTCTTGATTCTGCATTTTCTAACTTTCTTCCGTGCACTAGGCAGCCTTTTTAGAATATATAATACATATAATAAAAAAGCTGGTTGTTCTTAATTGAAACCCATTCTGCGTTCTTGCAAGTTCTCATTCCTGGGACAGTCGTTTTCTGTGTTTTGTGCCTGTGTTCTCCCTGCATGTGTGTATGGGCACGGTACGTGCAGTAGGTTATGGACATATGGAGAGACCAGAAGAGGGTGCAGCAGCCCCTAGGACTGGAGTTACACATGTTGGGAGTTGCCACGTGGGCGATGGAAACTGAACACGGGTTCTTTGGAACAGCAGCCAGGGTTGTGAATTGCTGGGCCAGCTCCCCAGCCTGGCAGGTTTTGAAATGTGAAAGTATGTAGTGTAGCACCTGTATTATTACTTTTCTGTTGCAGAGATAAAATACCATGAGCAAGGTAGCTTATAGAACTAAGAGGTCATTTCTGATCCCGTGTGGCTCCCATAGGCAGGGTCAAGGGAGGTGCCATCTCAGGCCATTAACTCCAGGGCATCTGTGAATAAAGTAAGCTTCAGGCTTCTGTGTCACACTTCTGTCTCTGTCTTCACAGCCCGCTCCTCTCATTTGTTGCCCTGTGCACCCAGTAGCCAGCTCCTGAAGCCCATCAGGCCTCTCTGTAGGTCATCAAGTCTTCATCCAGGAGAGGAGAAGACTTCCTTAGCACTGACAACTGAAGAGCCATGCTCAAGCTAACATGTTTTCCCTGGTACCTGAAAGTTATTTTGACTTCATTTTTTTCTGATTTTCCACAATTCTTTCAATAGCCCCCCAACACACATACACACACACACACACACACACACACACACACACACACACACCAGCTATAGGAAATGGAGGGAGTCATATCCCATTGCCTGAAACTTAGGGCCCAGCCTCAAGAGTCTGAGCTCTCTGCTTGGGTTCTAATTAAAACTTCAGCACATCTGTAGAGCAAAAGAATAATTTGAACAGACTGACATCTTAAATGTGTGTGTGTGTGTGTGTGTGTGTGTGTGTGTGTGTGTGTTGGGTCCTCTGCAAGAGCAGTAAGTACTGGTAAGCCACCCCCCAGCCCCATTGTTTGTACTTTTAATGGCAGCTATTCCGACTGCCGTAAAAAAGACTCTGCTTTGATATCTCTGATAATTATAGATTGGTTACAGATGGTTATGAGCTGCCATGTAGATGCTGAGAACTGAACTCAGGTCCATTGTAAGAGCAGCCAGTGCTCTTAAACCATCTCTCCAGCCCCCAGATAAAAGATTTTTAGCAGACTACTTATATTTAATTTTGATTTTAAAAGATCTGCTTTTTATGAAACTGGAGTGGACGTAAACTTTGAGGCCCAAATAACAACATATGCATATATGAGGCAACTTTGTAAGTTGTTATTGTAAAACTGAAATTACAGTTGGAATTAAAAAAAACAACCAAAAAACTATCCAGTATTTGACAAATCAAGAAAATATAAATAAGGATGTAGAAATTTGGAGCATATAATTCATCTTTGTTATTTTGAAATTAATCTTGATTTACCTGACAAATGTACACGACTTAAGAGGAATGCACAAGCAGTTTTAATATCTTGAAATGGCTGTAGAGGACACTGGAAAAATTTCCATCACAATGACCCCTGTAGGTGTGTGCAGATAGAGTCTATTATCAGTGATTTTGCCAGGTAAAATAAATGAGGGGTGGGGGAAGAAGGGCTTTGGTCGGAAGAGTGGAAAGCAGGCTTGTTCAGGCTCCACTTTCTTAGGTTCCATGGTGGTGGAAGTTAGCAGCAGGAGCAGACAGTATACACTGGGACAGTGGTACCCACCTGAAATCCAGATAGTCAGAAGGTTGAGGCAGAAGTATTGTGATTTCAAGTTCAGCCTGGGTTATGCAGTGGTTTCTAGGCAAGTCTGAGACTCATAGTGAGACCCTGTCTCATTTCTGCTCACAAGGAACAAAACCAGCAAATGTATTAGTTTATTCTCCTGTTTCTGGAATGGAATATCTGAGTAGGTGTAGCCTAAAGGAAGAAGGATTTCTTTTAGCTCATGGTTTCATGGTGGGAAGGTTTGGCTGGGCCTCCATCACAGTGACAGAAATTGGAAAAGGGACCCATGCATCTTAGTGCATCAGGAAGCAGAGACCCCAGGCCAAACAAGCATGCTTGATATAACCCTTTAGCTCCCCTCTAAGCTAGCTAGGGCCAGCTAACTCATAGTCCAAAAGTTTTACCACACCTTACAACTACAGACACCAATTGGAGGATCAAGTAATCAATCAAACAGGAGCAAAAAACAGGAACTAGGGTGGCATCAGAGGTTTCTGGCTTAGGGATCAGCATAGCTTCAGAGGTTTCTGGTTTAGGGATCAGCAGTCATACAGAAGAGAAGGATGAGACTGGTCTAGAAGCAGATGGAGTGACAGTTAGGAATACAGTATGTGACCCTTGGCTGATACTGCAGTGACCCTTAGGCTGAGCTGAGTTTGGATTGCTCAAGCTGATTTCCAGAAAAGAGCTAAAGTTGGATCTACCGGCTACTTTTCTAGTTGCTCTGGCAAAATACCAGACAAAAGCAAGTTAAAAAGAAGAAAGGTTTGTTTTGGCTCATAGCTGTAGTTTATTACAGCAGGCAGGCATGAGGGCAGGACATGAGAAAGATGAACATTTTGTTTCCACAGTCAGGAAACAGAGAAGTGAATGCTCACACTCAACTTGCTTTCTCTGCTGTATTCAGTCTAGTACTCTGTCCTATTGATCCCTGACGCTCATGTTCAGATAGGGGCTTTCCATCTCAGTTAACCCAGTCTGGAAAATGTCTCCCAGCTGTCAACAGAGATTTGATTCCTAGGTGTTTCTAGATCCCATCAAGATGGAAATCAGTATTAACCATCACTGTGGTCTTATTCTAAAACAGACAAGCCAGTGGGACATTTTATCCAACAAACTCTGCACCTTTCTCTTTGAGTGATCACGAAGGGGGGCAGACCAAACTGTTGATGTTAGCAGGTTGGGAAGCCCCTATTCCACACAATGTACCACCTCCTTTCAACATGCACCTCACCTACCCCCGTACCTGCCAGCAGATTCTGCCTGATGGTCCCTGTTCTTGGTAGAATTAGAAAGATGTGTGTGTGTGTGTGTGTGTGTGTGTGTGTGTATGTGTGTGTGCGTGTGCGTGCATGCCCACACAATGAAAGAACACTACAAAAATCAGAATAAAATGTACATTCTTAAAGTACATTCCATGATGGGGTTGGAGAGGTGGCTCAGAGTCACTGGCTGCTCTTGCAGAGGACCAGGATTTGGTTCCCAGCACCTACATGGCAGCTCACAGCCAACCATAACCTTGTTCCAAGGGATCTGATGTTCTCTTCTGGCCTTTGTGGGGACCAGGCACACATACTAATCACAGGCATACAAGCAGGTGAAACACTCATATACTTAAAACTAAAAATCTAAAAGGAAATATTTTTTAAAGTCCATCAAGTGACATTCAGGAAGACCTTACATTCAGAGACCAAGAGTTGCTTAGGGAGTAGGCTCGCTTACAGGAGGCATCACAGTAATTAAAACCGTGATCCTGAAAAAAAAAAAAAATCAAAGGTCCAGGGAGAGGAGAGATGATAAGAAAAGAGATAAGAGAAACCTAGCATCTGTCCCCAAGAGGGGCAATGTCTGTTCCTGGGAGTTCAAGGCGTAGAAAACAGCTTGTGGAGATGATAACAAGGGCCAGGGTGCAGTGGCAGAGCCTCCCCCGGAGGACAACAGCTTAGGGAATTCTTAGAACAGTAATGAAAAAAGACAGATGCATCTCAACCAGGGTTCATCACTGAGTAATCCTGAGACGTTGGGACTGGGTGCAGCTGTGACCAGAAATCAGAACAGTCCAGATTCCCGGGGAGGGTGTGTGAATATCATTACCATCAAAAATGAAAGAGGAAAGCAGGCGCTACCACACAGGGAAAAGCATCCGGCTGGTATCTGAGACTTACACACCACACTTAGATTCTAACATAATGCTCGCTTTTCACGTGTGGGGAAGGAGAGGGGATTTGACTTGGAATCCCACGGTTTAATCATCTCTTAAAAGTGAAGGTTGATGTGCGCCTGGGGATTTTCAAACTCTAGCTGCTATGCATTCTGGGAAAAAAATCAACTAAAATTTACATAGAGAGTCTCCACATTTAATCTCACAATTTGAGTTTGGATGCATACTCCAGTGTGATAAAGAAAAGTTTTAACATTTCCCAAAGTGCTCTTCCGACCCGTTTGAGCTGTGACACGGTCATCTAGGCTGTTTCTCCTTCCCAGCATTCCATGCAAATGGAATCCCACAATGCATAGTCACGTGTGTTCTTTTTCCTTGGCTTTTGAGTTGCATCCATACTTTTAGTGTATGGATGGTTCATTTATTTTATACTGCTGTGTGTAGTCTTAGCATGTAGTGCCGTGTGTTTCTCTGCTCACTAGAGAAGAGAGCTGGGTTCTTTCCCAGCTTCAAATGTTGTGAATGAAGTTGTTCTTACCATTTGTATACTAATCTTTCTGTGAATGAGTGCTTCGTTTGCATTAATATCTGACATGACTGTATTATGTAGTAAGTGTATGTTCATGAGAAATGTTACACTGTTTCCTAAAGGGTTCTATCATTTTGACAGAATCACCATCACTTTATGAGTCCCTAAATTGCTTCTAATTTTTGACTGAGCTTGGCAGTTTTTAAGGATTTAATTTATTTTAAGAATGTTTCAATCAGAAAAAAGAATTAAGAAGGAAACACAAAGTTTTGTTTTTTTTTTAAGTCCAGGGGTAGCCTGAACTACATCGTAAGTTTAAGGCTGACTACAGAGTAAGCTCCTTTCTCAAATAAAATAACAAATAAAATGGAGTGAATGGGGGGGGGTACATGAATTAAAAAAATAAAATGGAGTGAATGGGGGGGTACATGAATTAAAAAAATAAAATGGAGTGAATGGGGGGG
>JADRCH010000287.1:2289970-2314035 GCA_019843965.1 Rhynchomys soricoides
GTGTGTGTGTGTGTGTGTGTGTGTAGGGCTTGGCTTTGTAGAAGCTATTCCTAAGAGATAAAACAATTGAGAGCTTCAGGAAACAGCTAAAATTCCTGGGTTGGCTTGGACAAGAATGAGGGCCTGATGTAATGCTGACTCAAAACTGACTCAGACCGCATCGACAGATCTTGTTGAATCCAAAATATTGTCAAGAAGGACGAGGGGCAGAATTTTCTAGCTGAGCCAAAGGCCAGGACTGCCTTCCAGGCTATAAAGAGATATGCTGCTGAGACACTCAGTCCTGACTCTAGCCAAGTCTCACTCTTTGGTCCAGATGTGAATCCTGAGGCCCGGGGGCTTCCTAAACCCTCTCTAACCCCTGAGGGCTCCATACATTGCCAGTATTTTGCTAAATCTCTTCAACAAAAAAGGGGGCTTCAGTGGAACAACATGGAATCCCACATCATGTCAAGCGGTGGAGCTGGAGCATCCCTGGCTGCTTTGGTCTGGGGCTCAGATCCTTCCTAGTGCTCTACATTGTCTTCCTGTGTCCATAGCGCCAGCTCCACACTCCAGCCCTGTGCAGCTGAGCTCAACAGTAGAATCCCCCTGTCTCTGACAGTCAAGGCTCAGTGAGTGAACAGTTGCCATGGCACCATTCCCTCCCCGGCTCAGTTCTCTTGGCCTCTCTGATTGCTTTGCTTTTTGGACACTTTGCCCTGTGTGTGCTGGTTCCACTTTGAATTCTTGGGAGAGAGAGACACTCAGAGATAGAAACAATGAGTCACTGCCTCTGACAGCTTTTCATCACTGTGACAAAAATATGTGACACAAGCAATGTCAAGGAAGAAACATTTGTCTGTGCTCACAGTTTCAGATGGCTCAGCACAAGGTCACTTGGTCTCATTCATTTAGGCAAAGAGTCATGGTGGCCGGAGCTCATGGGAGAGATAAGAAATAGAATGTGACACAGAAAGGGCCCAGGGTCAGCATACCCCAGCGACTCACTTTCTCTAGGAAAGTCCCACCTCCTAAACTTTCCAGAACCTCCCAAAATAATGCCACAAGTGTAGGTCCAGGAGGCTGGGTCGCAGGGTCATAGTAAAATCATGACAACCAGGATATGCTGCTTGTACATCGTTTCAAGATGTCAGCATGGAATGTCTCTCACCCAAAGGACTGGAGCACATTCACTTTGTGAGCTGGTGACCAAGTCACTTCCTGTACTATGGGGTCTATTGAGTACCACACTTAGTTTCACAAAGGCCAGAGGTGTCAGGCTGAGCAGGAGGCACAACAAAGGTGTCCTGTGCCCTTTCTGCCCTACTTTAGCATCTGTTTTAGTGGATCACCCAGGAAATTGAATAAGGGTGCCCTCAAATCACATAGGATTTCCCTAAGTTACTTACATGAGACTATGGTACAGAGAAATGAGGGAGGTGATCTGCATGGATACAGTGATCAGAGAAGTGAGACCAGCTTATGACTTCAAGCCTTGGGTGGGAGACCATGTTTGGGATGTGATAAATTAGACATATCCCTCTGTCCTAGAACAGGTTCAACAGGTCTGAGTGGAGATTCCTTCCAATGGATGGAGGAGGAACCAGCACAAACCTGAAATGGGATACCCTGGGATACCCTAGGATACCCTGGGATAGCCTGGGATACCCTGGAATGGAATGGGATCCCAGCCTGAGTGAGAGAGAAGGAGGAAGAGGAAGCAGTGGCCTGGGCATCATCCACACTTTGATTTTTTTTTTTTTTTGAGATGGGAGGAGGGAGAGGAGTATCATCTGGGCATTGCAGCAGCAAGAGACACACACATCCAACTACAGAGCCCAGAAAGGAGGTGGCCCCGCGCACCTACCACCTTTAGTCTGAGGGCAAAGCCTCAGCTTTTCTGCTGTTCTCTGTCGGTCTCCTCCATCTTTCTCTCCATCTTCACTCCTTTGGCACTCATTTCTGCCATGGTCATTAAATTCTTTCTGTGAAGTACAGGCAGGGTCCCAGACCATCCATTTGCTCTGAGTCTCAGAGGATGAAGCATTCAATGCTCTGTTCCTGAGGTGGACCCTTGAGACCAGAGGAGGACTGAGCAGCTGTCCCTCTGTCTTCGTGCCCCTTCTTGCTCTAGCTTCAGCATGCCTTTCTTCCCCAAGTCCTGTTCTCCAGGGCTGTGCCTCTGATTCCTCTGAGATGAAGCTTTCCCCCACCACGTCTCACTCACCGTGAGGCTGAGAACTTGTTATCAGTAGTGTTGCCTGATGCCTTCACCATTAGAACCTCTGAGGTTTTACTGAAGGTTGAAGAAGAAAGCTGTACAGAATTGTGTCAGTTATGACGCGCCAGCATCGGAAGCCTGTGTCACAGGATACAAGGGGAATCAGGTAAGCAATGACCAACTAGGCCTCCCTCCAAAGGCATCCAGAACCTCACTGGACCTTGACTCCCGACTCCCCACACCAACCTTGGCTGGCCAGGAGTTAGAGACAAATGCTTTAGCCCCGAAAGATTAAAATATTTTTACACCAATGTTAGATGCTGTTATTAAATGTTTCGGCAGCAAAATTAAATAAGAATAACCAGTATTTTGAAATTCTGAACATCTTATAATTAGACCAGCCTTTTAAAAAAGTATTCCAACTTAAGGCACATTGGAATGTAGCCCACAACACAGAGACAGCCTGACAAAGAAACATTATTCTTAGATTTACAATTAATTACCCTTATGTCTATACCTTGCATTCAATTTGCATATCTTAAAACTGCTGTAAATTTCCCAGGACTCCTTGTTATTTAAGATCATTCTGCTCAGTGAAAAGTTTCTTCGGTAGTAACTTTCTGTTGATTATGGAGTTGCGAGGTCAGTAAATCTGACTCGGCTTTTCTCTCTAACGTTGTAATTTTCCTTTTTGTGTGTGTGTTTTTTCATTATTTGGTTCCTAGTTCCTTCTGCCCTCTCATGTATTATTCCCCAGAGAACCCACAGATAGAGAAGGCGGCTGGAAGACGAAGTGAGTGGTCAGACTCAGCGATGCTATCTCTTCCCACCACGAGTCGGTACCCAGTGTCTGATGTGTTCTATACATCTCGCTAGTGCCAAGTGTGTTAAACAAATAGGCCTTGATGTATAGGCCTGAAGGAGTGAAGTCTGTGTTCTTGCCCCATGGGTGGTGTTCTGTGCCTTTGTGTTTGCCCCATTCTTTTGGGTCTTCTCACTCCCTAAGTCAGGGACCTTGTTGTTGCTTTTGCAGGGGTCCCTTAGTGGTGTTTTTAAGCTTGTGAGGTGAGTGTTCTCTTTTAAAAGACCTCACTGGGATCTGGAAGCCATTTGCAAGGGGTAATATGCACCCTGTAAAATGGTGTGCATTTTGCAGCACGGGGTGAGATTTGAAAGACCTCACACATAGTTGGATTGTGACTCCTTAGTCATCAGCTCTCAAACAGAAGCTCTGCTCAAGGCTGCCTCTGTGAGGAATGCACACCTCAGAGGATACGGGCACACTACACTTCCATGGGATTTGTCTGGTGAGACAGGGTCTTGCTGTGTATCTTTGGGTGGCTTGGAACCCATGATCTCCTTGATCCAGCATCCTGAATCTTGGGGTGACAGGTATTTGCCACCACACCTGGATGGTTTTTTGTTTCTGTTTATTTTTTAATTTTTTTGCCAGAATTTTAAATATCACTTTAAGTCCTCGGTGAACCAGTTAAAGGGTTTAAAACAAATCAACTTGGTTCAACAACAAAAAAAATAAACCTCCAAAAGTCACGAACACTATTAGAACTGATGTTACATCTGGTTTGTTTCCCACTGCTATGTATGTATGTATGTATGTATGTATGTATGTATGTATTTGCTGGTTATTTACTTATTTACTGATTGAGGCATTTCTTTGAAATAATTTACTGAGCCTCTGAGAACATTTGACTTTTAAACGGGGTGAGTTGTACTATAGGTGATGAGCTGATGCAGACAGGATAGATTTTTGCCATTTTGAAGAGAACGCTATTCTCAACAGTACAGACCAGTGTGTGTGTGTGTGTGTGTGTGTGTGTGTGTGTGAGCAGAAGCGCTCGCGCAATTTTTGCGCCTTTGGAGAAGTGGAGAAAAAAAGTCTCCGCTTGCTCATACCTTCATTTTAAGGACAACCAGATAATTTCCCGGGGCTTCTTTTTCTCACTTATTAATTGGCAGTTTATTAAACCAATTTTTAAATGGTGAGGGTCCTTGTCATTTCACCGTCACTGTCCCCAGTACTAAGTGTTAGGAAGTATGTCAGGGCAGGAAAGTCACTGCTAGGAAGGGGTAGTCATGACTTGAGTGTGCCAGGCAGGAGTCATGGAGGGCATCAGGGCAAGGGCCTATCCCCTTGTCCCTCAAACTGTGAAGCTGGTGGGATGATACCTTACCTCCTTCTCAGAAGAACTCACCCCACCCAGTCTCTCCCTTGCCTCTTCTCGACTTGCATTTCCTCCTTCTGGTTGGGAAGCCTTTATTATTCTTATTTTTTTAACGTCTTACAAATGTATTCATTTCAGACAGTGACATTCGTTCTGACAATTCAATATTCTAAGTAACGTTAGGAGGCCCGTTCGCCTTGGCTTTTCACAGGACGACGTAAGTGCGCACGCTGGCTGCTTAGCTCCTCCTTGATTATCACATCGTATTTCTATTAACATCATTTCTAAAAGCCTTCCAAAAATTTAAATAATGCTTGCACAAAGGATGGGAAGCCACACCTCAGATGAGCTGTCCTAGAATACCTTGGCAAGAGCACCCAAGTAGTCAGAGTTTTCCTGCTGTATGCTCTATGTACATCTGTTAAATTACTCTGAGATCTCATTAAATAAAGCTAATGTACTTGTAAAACAGTAGGGAGAGACAGTTTATCATTGTAACTGTTAGAGAGAGCCATTCGGGTAGGGAGGGTGCCAAGAAACTAGGTATATGCTGGTCAGTGTGGATGTTTCTAAGTCATAAATCTTGGCTCCTTCCCGCCAAGTTATTGTGTATTTCTATACAGGAGAGATTGATTGTAGCAGCTGAAGATGAATTTGCCCATAGTCTCCTTCTTCTTCTTCTTTCTCTCTTTCCTTTTTTCTTTCTTTCTTTCTTTTTTTTTTTGGATTACTTCTGATGCTTACCAAGGTGATAATATTTTTCACCCCTCCCTCCCCGTGATCATTTGTTTTGGATTAAAAGCCATAAGTGGCACAAAGAAAGCCAGGAGGTTGTCCTCTGTGGTCGTGCCAAAGTGCAGGCATGAAGACGTACAGTGTCCCATGTGGGAGGCTGAGTGGAAGCCCTCAGCGGCCCTTCGGGTTTATGACAAGCCTACCTGAAGAAGAAATGGAAGCAGACAGCCTCAGGTACCTGGAAAGACACCGCCATTTCCTTGTGCCTGCAAACAGATGGCAACGGGGGTTTAATTTGAAAATACTGAAACACTGTGTAGGCTCAAAACCGTGACAATTGCAGTTTTATTGTCTCCATTCACGAAAAATGTGTGTGAGGCTCATCTTGTGGCCCGTGTGAGGAGAGAAGGTACTTTTCATGAATATATATAGATGCTGAATTTATAAGGATCAATATAGCCACCAAATGTTGTACAACATGTCAGGATATCATAAAATGCAGGCAGTTCTACATAAAATACCAGCTTAATCTGGGAGGTTTTAAAGCCTCATTAAAATGTGGATAAGTCCATATATGGAAAGGCAGACCTCAAAAGGTTGAAGTTATATATCTGCAGGGCGGGAAGGGGGACTGCCACTTCTGAATGTCAGTGGCATTGTGGGTTGCAGTGGGGGACAGTCAGAATAATAGCGTTGGGGTTGGGGTGTGGTACATAGTCCCTAGATTTTCTTTTTCGGGGGCTCTAGATTTAGAGACATCATCCTGGATGGGCCACATCCTGCGGTGATTGGCAGCCAGGCATATTTGTTAAATCTTTTATTATTTTCAGTGGCAGATCAGCAGCCTTGCCACACAGTATTGGCAAAACAAGATTGCCTCCAGGCTTAGGGGTGGATGAGATAGGGAGACGGAGGCTCTCTGAGATTATTTTGGAGGGGGGAGGGCTACTTGCTGAGTGGCACCCTCCGTGTGTCCTGGCACCTCGGGGGAGGGGTGTGTGTGAAGGTATTCGTAAGGAACTGTTCTCTCAAAGACAGAAAGGCCCCCAGTTATCTGGGTCTCATTATTCTTATCTAAACCTCCGGGTACACCCACAAGGCTCTCTTTCCCATCACCAGAGTCCAGAGCCAGCCGGGGCACAGCTCTGGGAGGTCTGGGTAGTTGGGACTGGCTGCCTTGTTTTTCTGGAGAAACTTTGAAAGTCAAGCAAACACATTCACCCTGACCTTTCTGCAACGCTAGCCCATATTCACTGCTTGTCAGCAGCACGGGGTGGCCTGGAGTCATCTGTCACTGCCAGCTATCATTTTCCCATCAGCCCCATTACGGGGATCAGGAGAGAGCGAAGCCCTGCGTAGGAAGGATCATTAAACTCGAGGCTCCCAAGTAGCACAGGTAGGCCAGGTGGTCTCTTGTTATTTATAATAAAGGAACGCACTGCAGAAGAGGCTGATGGTGGCCCAGGAGGCCGGTGCAGGACGCCTGAGTGGTGTCACCGCTGAAGGACAGTTAGAAGTGGACTTCCCCCCCACCCCCCTCACTGTAAGCAAAGAGGATTTATTGAACATCTGCTCTGTACATGGCTGGCAAGATTGATTAATTTAATTGCTCACACTTTGCTTAAGTAACATTTGAATACTTAATGTCAAGTTTGAAGGATATCAGAGTGTCTGCAGCACACCTTCTCTTTTAAGTCCTGGAGGTGGCAACCGGGAGGGGAAAGTAGAACGTGGCGGGTGGGCGGAGCGCAAGCCCCTCCCCCCAAGGCTCTTCCAACAAGCTGCAGGAGTTACTTCTTTTCTTAAAAGCAACTAGTTACTTTCACATTTTCCCACCGTGGTAAATCATTAATGTAATGAGGTTGGGTTCTCTTCACTGAGTGGTGGTAATTTCCCCTTTGGTATCACCTATAGAGACAGTCGAGTGTATTATATATTTCTGTACCCTTTAACATAATACCATAATCGTAGGCGAGTACCCGGTGAGTTAAAGCTGGGATAATTTATGGCGGATTGCAGTCAGGCAGTACATTTAGAAGGACATTCCGAAACTACAGCAGGAAACTGGCCTTTAAACGCTTCTCACCCCAGCAGCGCCAGTCTTTCCAGCCATTGGTTAAATTCCCCCCTTACTATTTATTTAAATTTTTTTATTAGTGTCTATTCATGGTGCAGAGTAATGGGTGGCCTAAAGGCATCAGAATTCAAGTGCACCGTGGGTTTTGACCACATTTAACACCGTTCTTTTTTTTTTTCTTCCCAGAAACAAAAACAAGCATTTCTAATTAGCTAAAATATTTTTAAAATTATTTAAGTTAAAAATATTACATATTGTGTGTTTTGCCTACACGGATGTTTGTGTACCACAGTGGGTGCCTGCAGCCTACAGAGGCCAGAAGAGGATGTTGGATCTTCTGGAACTGGAGTTATAGGTGATTGTGAGCCACCACGTGGGTGCTGGGAACTGAACACAAGTCCTTTGGAAGTTAACTACTAAGCCATCTCTCTGGCCCACGACTCTTTAAATTTCTCATCCTCTTCCTCCTTCTCCTCCTCCTTCTCCTCCTCTTCCTCTTCTCCCTCCTCTTCCTCTTCTTCCTCTTCTCCCTCCTCTTCTTCTTCCTCCTCTTCTCCCCCTCCTCCTCTTCTTCCTCTTCCTCCTCCTCCTCTTCCTCTTCTCCTTCCTCCTCCTCCTTCTCCTCCTCCCTCTCCTCTTCCTCCCTCTCCTCCTCCTTCTCCTCTTCTTCTTCCTCTTCTTCCTCCTCTTCTTCCTCTTCCTCCTCCTCTTCTTCCTCCTCCTCCTCTTCCTCTTCTCCTTCCTTCTCCTCCTCCTCCTTCTCCTCCTCTTCCCTCTCCTCTTCCTCCCTCTCCTCCTCCTCTTCTTCCTTTTCTCCCTCCTTCTCCTCTTTCTCTTCCTCCTCTTCTTCCTCTTCCTCCTCTCCTTCCTCCTCTCCTTCCTCCTCTTCTTCCTCCTCGTCTTCCTCCTCTTCTTCCTCCTCCTCTTCTTCCTCTTCTTCTTCTTCCTCCTCTTCCTCCTCCTCCTCCTCCTTCTTCAATGGTTACATAGTGAAACAACATGATATGCTACGAACTTAGTGTTTTCTTTGAGAATATTATATAATAGATTTCTTCATATTCACCTCCGCCCTGTAGCCCTCCAGATCCACTCCCCTTCTCTACTCACCCAACTTGGTGTCCTTTTAGTTTTGACTCCTCAATTCCAATTTGCACTGCCCATACACTCTCACACCTGGCACGCTATCAGGGCTAAGGCCCTGTGTCTAGAGTGGCCTCATAGGACCTGAGAGGACCCTCCTGTTGCTAACCCACTCCATGGCTGTAGTATTAAACTAATGCCTAATGACCAGTGGTTATACCCATAGATGAGTGCATTTATCCATTCTCACCAGAGAAGCTTCATTTTGCAGTGGATGTCCAGGAGCCAGAAACCCAAGACTGGTCACTGTGTAGAGAATAAGACTGCATGGTGTTCTCAGCAATGAATGGGACATCTCTATGTCCCCTTCTCCCCCCACAGCCCAGGAATCATTAAGGGAGCAGAAAGACTGTAAGACCCAGAAACTTTGCTCCTCAAGTCTCAGTTCCTCTAGCCTCAAGGTGGAAGGAACTGGAATATCTGAGCTTGACTTCAGTGGAACTGAGTTGGGGAAGGCTAGAAGACCTCTGTCTCTCAGGTGCTGACAGTGTGACTTCCAGGCCCTGTGGTAAACTCAGTGGGAACCACTGCACATGTGCATCTCTGAGATTTGTTTTCCTCTTAAGGTTTGAAAGGTTTTATTCTTTTTGCAGTATTAGGGATGGACTCTAGTATATTGTCATGCTGAACAGCTAGCTGCTAGACTGTGGAGGCACATGCTGGTCCCTCACTGGGGGATTCTAGGCAGGGGCTCTACCACTGAGCCATGCCCCCAGCCCCTCACTGGGGGATTCTAGGCAGGGGCTCTACCACTGAACCACACCCCTAGTCCTTCACTGGGGGATTCTAGGCAGTGGCTTTACTGTGGAGGCATGCACAGCCCCTCACTAGGTGATTCTAGGTAGGTGGTTTATTTGTAAGTCACACTCCAACCCCTCAGTGCTCTATCATAAGAGCATATCCCCAACCAAAGCTTCTTAAAATATTTAAAGGGGAATGCTGTATGTAAAAATGGAAAGAAAAAAAATAACATTACAGTTTCCTAGTCATATTTGTAGTAGGATCAAGTGTGGCCCAGGGAGTATCTGCATTGAAATGTTTGAAAACTGACCGGGAAGGATATTTATTTATCTGTAAAAGCAAAACCATGCCCATCCATGTTTCCTTCTTTTTAGGAAACCCGTTTGTTTATCTTTTAACTCGGCTTTTATGCACCTCTACATTCATTTATGTATTTAAGGAACAGGGCTTTGCTTTTCAACTTCTATAGCAGAAAATATCGTATTTTATTGGAAGTTTCTTGGGGGAGGGGGGTTGGCATTTCTAGTCTAACTACATACTGGTTCTTTTTTGAGAAGGCAGGAGAGGGTGGTGGTGGGGCCGGAGTAGATTAGATTAGTATATATCGAGTGAACAGTATACAGTAAGAGCAACGACACAGCTAGCAATTTACTGTGCAGAAAGGGAGGAAGAGCCCCAGAGCTCCAAAGGGTCAGGAAGGACTTCACCATCCGGCCAAACTTTGGGTACAAGAATGAGTTCTTAATAGGCAGGGGACATGTTGCAGGGAACCCTACAAGTCTAAATGACTCTGAGCAAAGGATAATCTCTGGTAACATCTGATTGAAGTCAGGTGTGGCACGGCTGATTTCTTTGAAGGATACCCATCTGTCCCCCCCCCCCCACAATACATCCCGCACCAGGCCGAGACTGTCAAGGCCAGAGCCAGGTGCCTGGGCTACGGGTATCCTTCACCATCAGTCATACTGCAGGGAGCAGACAATTAATTCTGGAGCAAAATTGAAAGTCAGAGGCAGAGTCTAAAAGAACAGAATGACAATAATAAAGTACCCCAGCCTCGCATTAATCTCCCTCACTTCAGGCCTGTCACAGCCGGCCTGGCTGTGACTAATGCCAAGCTTTGCATACAGTGGTCACAGACACGAGCAGCGTGCTCCCTTTACAGCACCCGCGATGCGCTTTGTTGGGTTTTTGACTCCTGTAGAATAGTCGAAAAAATCATTGCTGCTGGTCATAGGTAAGGGGACAGAGTTCCTTCATCATGTAGAAGCGTTGGATGCCTGGATATCACTTCTGCCGAGAGAGCCGCTAAAGTCCGCCTCTCCCTCAACCCTCTCTCGCTCCCTTCCTCTTCTCACTGCTCTTCTCCATTCTCCCCCTTCCTTTCTCCCCTCCCTTCCTTACCTCTCTCTCTTTATTTTTTCTTTTTCCCTGTGATCTGTATCACCCAGGCTGCCCCCTGCCCTCTGCAACTTGTAATCTTTCTGCAAAGGCCCTCCCACCCCCGAGTTCTGAGATCGCAGGTGTGTCCCACGATGCCCCGTTTAATGGTTACCTCTTCGAGACAGAATTTTCTAATCCATCAAATTTCCTGCTGAGCCTAGAAGGAAGAAAAGAATACGATTTTAGTCCAGGACCCACACACAAGTTGGAGGAAGTATAAAAGAGATGGGTAGGAGAAAATATCCAGGGTTACATTCCGCTAAGGTGGATGCGAGGGGCAGGGCCTGGAAGAGAAGCTACCCATGCGGCCGAGAAGAGATATGTCTGAGGTGGAAGACATAAAAGAAAGCAGCCCAGGTCCTCGACAGCTCTAGTAGGCCACCTTCTCGAAGGCTAGCCTCTGTGTATGGATTTAGAAATCAGATGGCACAGGCCATTTTCACAGATCTTTGCTGAGAGGCACACTGCTGTAGCCACACCATAGGATGGCTTAGATTGACAGGTGCTGGTGTGCTGGTCTCTCCCCATTGGTCCTTTGCTCACATCTTCTATCTTCTCTGTCCTTGATACCCCATCAGAATGGTGTCACCGTAGACTGGATAGAACAAGAGTATGTCCGTAACGGGCCTTAGTTTTTATCTTGAGACTCTATCTGTGCCCTCCTTGACGCTCCTATCCGTCCCATCACATCTCATATATGTGCTGGCCTGGGAGACACTGAAGTGGGCTGGCCTATGTGGCTCTGGAGAAGGACACAGTGAAGAGCGATTTCCTCATTTCTTACCCTCCTCTGGTTTAGTCTGTAGAGCGATTCTTTCAGGACACACCTCTTTGGAACCATCAGCATCCCACGCTGATGCTGGTAAATAGGTTTGGCCTTGTATTGGTTTGAAAATGTGACCGTTCCCCTACGGTCAGGTATTTGACTCCTTGGTCCACAGTTGGTTGCACTGTCTGGGGGAATTTAGGAGGTGTAGCATTGTTGAGGAATAGCATAGGGTCAGGCTTTGAATATAAGGAGCCTCTTCTCCCTCCAGTTTGCTCTCCCTGCCTAATGCCTGTAGTTCAAGATAGGAGCGCTGAGCTTGTAGGTACAGCAACTGTACCTACCAGTTGCTGCCATGCCTGCCTGCCACAAAGTACTCTGACCCTTCTGGAACTATAAGCCCAAATAAATTCTTTCTTCCCTGAGTTGCTTTTGGTCATGGTGTTCCATCACTGTAACAGCAAAACAACTAACTTATGTTTGGTTTTCCTTGAGAGGTGTTGCTCTGTAGCCCAGAACTACACAGGATTGTAGCTTACAGTCCTCCTGCCTCAGCTCTTGAGTGCTGGGGTACATGGGTCTGTTGCCAGCATGACCTAAAGAGGGTATTGTTTAAGGCTGTGTTTGTTGAAGCCAGTCCCCCATCTACCCACTCAAGCAACTTGTAGGTGGACATTTCACACACTTTGCACACGTGATCAAAGTCAATTCTAACAAGAATTCTAAGAACCCAACATTTGCCAGCACATGCCATGACTCCCTGCAGATCAGACACCTTCCCCAGACTTCTTTGAGTCCAGGAGACCTTCTTGGCAAGTGTATTTGCTTCATGAAGATGACTGCTTATTTAGCCTGTTTTCCTGGTCAACGAGCCACACTGTGTTCCAGGGAAGAATGCTTAAACCGTTCAAGCCCCAAACCAGCAGAGAGCAGTGTACAGTTTTAGACGAGGACCTACAAGACCTACTATGAGATCTAGTTTTGACCTCACTTGTCATTTGCTGTACAACCCTGGGAAAACTGCTCACCTTCTCTGAGTATCTCTTCTCACCTCTGGGTGGTAGGTGCCATTTGTTCCTTTAAGTGCACCTCCCTTGCTGTTTGTGACTGCCTGCGCTTGTCAGTCTGTTCTTCCTTTCTCTATCACTCCATTTCTGCATTCCCATTCCCTTGCCTAGCTGTCTGAGCAGAATTTTTCGTTCTTTTAAACCTTCCTTTTACATTGTTCTACTTTGATAAGTAAGGGTATTTTGTCTGCATGCATATCTGGGCACCATATAAGGACCTGGTGCGTATAGAGTCCAGAAAAGGGCACTGGATCCCCTGGAAGTAGAGTTACGGATGGTTGTGAGGTATCATGTGGGAGCTGGGAAATGCGCACAGACTCTGCAAGAGCAACCAGTGTTCTTAAATCCGGAGTGATTTCTCCAGGCCCTTGGACCAACTTGTTAGAATGGAGATGTTGGACAGCCAGGGTGTAGCAAGCCAAAGAGAGAAAGAGCATTTCCGTGCTGGAGCCAGGCACCCACTCATATACCCTTCCGTCCAAAGATCCATTAACATTGTGAAAGGCTTTGATGGACATCTGGGAATTGTGCGACATTGACTTCATTGTCATCTTTTTGCACAAGCAGTAAGTAGGCTAACATTTTAGGTGCAGAGTAATTATTCCTGAAAATCAAGACATCAGAATCAAGTTTATAGTTAGCAGCTCGACATTTTGACAGGAGATGTGCGTGGGTCCTAGGGATGCCTTGGAGTTCCTGAAAAGGTTGAAGTGCTCCATGCAGGCAACAGGGAGGTGCAAGCACGACTCAGCTCAGCAGTGTGTGGGGGCTGCAGACATTCTGGGTGGGCTTCCACAAGCTCTGACTTCATGGAGGAACTTCCAATGGCATCTCACTTCCTTGCCAGAGTCCAATTAGTAGCAAAGACCCACTCAGTTACTGTAACCCTGGGTCTTCATTCACTCACACAGAAGCAGAACATGGAGACCCAGGGAGTCTGTCTTTTGTTCAGTCTCATTCTGGGGTCAACCAATGGCAGGGCGCATAAGAGAAGCCATCAAGGATGGATTCTGGACTCTTGGGAGTGTGGCTCCTTTTTACTTAAACGAGATCCAAACGGATTGCCTGGGCTTTGGCTGATGTACGTGTTGGCCTTGTGTTGAGGGACATCCCTTTGCTGCTGGTTAGAGACTAGCTGTGGTTATTGCACAGTGATTGTTAAGAGTGCTCTGGGTGTACTAGGGAGACCACCATGCCTAGTCTCTGGACAGCCCTTCATCCGGCTGACATCCTTGATTACATCAGGTCCCTAGAACCTGAGCTTGTGTTCCCATGCTGGGAGAGGGTTCTGGGGGCTTCTGTGACTAAGTGGGTGGGCTTGAGCACAGTCCCCAAGCACAGTTCTTCAGTGTGGATAGTCTTTTCCCGCCTAGAGGGAAATCTACCAATACACCAACTTAGGGGGATTTTAATTGTTGCCACACATAGGAGGGTTCTGTGTCTGTAGATTTTACTAATGATGCTGGCTAGCTTTATGTCAACATGACACAAGCTGTGGTCATCTGAACCTCTAGTGAGAAGATGCCTCCATAAAATTAGGTAGGCAAACCCATAGGGCATTTTCTTAGTGATTGATGTAGGAGTGCCCAGTCCATTGAGGGTGGGGCCAGTCTTGTGCTGCTGATTCTGGTTTCTATCAAAAAAAAAAAGTGCCAAGCAGAACAAAGTGCCAAATAGGGGCCACCCCCTCCATGGCCTCTGCATCAGTTTCTGCCCTGTTTGAGCTAATGCCATAACTTCCTTCAATGATGGACTACACCGTGGAAGTATAAGCCAAATAAACCCTCTCCTTCCCAAGCTGCTCTGGTCATAGTATTTATCACAACAATAGAAACCTTGAGTAAGATACTAACGAGGTAGAAAATATTTAAAAATTATTATGTTTTCTATTAAACACGTATATACCATTTTCTTTTTCATTATTCTTAAATAGCACAGTATAACAATGATGTAAGAACATACATCTACATTGTATTAGGTGTGTATTTAGAGGTGATTTAAAGTCTATAGGAAGACATATGTAGGTGGTATACACATATACACACTGTGTGTCTTAGTTAGGGTTTACTGCTGTGAGCAGACACCATGACCAAGGCAAGTCTAATAAAGGGAACATGTAATTAGGGCTGGCTTACAGGTGCAGAGTTCAGTCCATTATCATCAAGGCAGGAACATGGCAGCATCCAGGGAGGCATGGTTCATGAGGAGCTGAGAGTCCTACATCTTCATCTGAAGGATGCTAGCAGAACTCTGGCTTCCAGGCAGCTAGGATGAGAGAGTCTTATAATCCACACCCACAGTGACACACCCACTCCAGTAGGGACTCACCTTCTAATAGTGCCACTCCCTGGGCTGAGCACATACAAACCATCGCACTGTGTAACTGTGGAAAGGTCTTTTTCTCCTCTTATTGATCTTCCTTTAAAAAATGTTTTTCTTTTTCTTTCTGAGAATCTCATATTTGAGCATTGTATTTATATCAGTTCTCCCTCCCATTATGAATTCCGGTTCTTCCAGTGTCCTCCTATTCCTTTTCTTTATTATTGCTACACACACACACACACACACACACACACACACACTTTTACACACACAGATTCATATATAACCCTACTGGGTTCATTTCTTCATTGACTGTTGTTCATACGTGTTTAGGGTTGATCTCTTAAGACTGGATAACCTGTCAAGAGGCTTATCCCTGGAGAAGACTGATTCTCCCTGTCTCAGCAACCATTAATTTCCCATAGCTCTTCATTTAGGTGTGCAACTTTGTGGAAATTACTGTGCTCATGCTGGCACGTCTACTGGTATTGTTATTGCTCAGTTTGGGTGACCATATTGCTGAAATATCTTGGGTGCAGCTTTCATGTCATAGATAGAAGATGCTATCTTGCAGCAGACATCCTGTCTTCTGCCTCTCATACCCTTTTGTGCTTCGTGTTCCCCAAACCTTAAGTGTAGGGATTACAATGTAGTTCATGCTGTGTGTATGTGTGCATAATGTGTTAGCCTGGGACAGTCAGCTCTCTATATTTTAAATATTTGTGGCTTATGTAGTGGTCCCTGCCTTCTGCAAAAAGAAGCTTCTTTGATGAGGGGTGGGAACCACACTTAGCAGGAAAAGGTGGTGGGTGAACTGAATAGCTGGACTTTGCATAAATATCTTAACATTGGTGTCTATAGGTGAAAGTCTGTGTGGACTAAGAGATTATTGGGGTGTTCGTAACTTTCTTATTAGTATGACAAACATACTTGAGCAAAGAATTTTAAGGCAGGAAAAGTTTAGTTTGAATTATAGTTTGAGGGTGTAGTTTGTCAGTGAAAGCGGTGTCATGGAGGCAGGAGCATGAGGCAGACGTTGTGTTCTTAATCACAAAGCAGAGAACTGGACCCTGCTACTAAATTCACGTCCTCTTTTTTGTTCAGTCTGGGATTCCAGTCCATGGCAGTGTGCTGCTCATGTTTAAGTGGGTTTTCCTAATTTACTCCAATCTAGCAACTCCTTCACAGGCATGTGAACATAAAGTGAAAAAAATGGAGGTTTTTCTCCTAGATGATTCTAAATCTTGTCAAATTGGCAACCAATATCTATCATACCTTTGTCAACCTGTCACTCAAACATGTCAGTTTTAAGTCATAACCTTCTACTCTTTGTTCCAATAGCTAAATGAATATTTCATAATATAAAATTCACTCAGTCTAACTTCAAAGGACCTATAGTCTTTTGCAATTTCAACACACAAAAGTCCAAATTTCAAGTCTTTTTTGGGAACTCAACGCAATCTATTAACTGTGAACTTTCATATGCAACGGGCCATAATAAGTATTCTTAGTCTCACAAAGAGGGATGGGCACATCAAAGAACTGTGATACAAAAAAAAAAAAAAAAAAAGAAAGACATCCTGCAGCTTCATGTCCAGCATCTGGGACTCACAATGGAGCTGTCTGGGCTCGAGAGGGCTTGATTAGTCCTCATTCTCCATCTCTGCTGCCAGTAACATGAATAGGCTTGTTCTTGGCTGGACTCGAGTCTATGCCTGCAGCCTTCCTTGGTGGATGTCTTGTGGTCTGGGCATCTCTAACATTTAAGGTCTCTGTTGATTCTTGGGCTTCATCCGCACAGTTTCACACAGTCTCCTCTTGGGGCCTTGTTGTAGGCAGTTCATACCTGCCATACATTGTCTACCTTCAATAACTTTCTGGAGCCTTTGTTCACCCTCTATGGTCTACTCATCTTCCTTCTTTATGCCTTTAAAACCAGTACCAAGTGGACTACATTGCCAAGTTCTGTTACAAGATGTAGCCTGAGCTCCCTGGACCACAATGGCTTATGGGAGCATCTGAGATAGATACTAGGGAATACTTCCTTAGTAGCCATTCATGAGTGGGGCACTCCTCAGACTTAAGGTTATCTCCTTTGAAATGAATTTGTGTTTTCATATGTTCCATGGGCAGGCTCTGACTCAGGGAGTCTTTCTGACTATCCTACCGCAGACCATGAGGGATCTGACTCAGGGCATCTTTCTGACTGTCCTAGTGTAGACCAGGAAGCTTGTCTATGACAACCACAGTTTCATTTTCTTCCACCTCGTTTGTAACTTTCAATCCAGTCAGTGCTTTTCTCATGGAACTTCATGTTTTTCCTATTTTTACTTTCTCTCTCACTGTAGACCTGGATGATAACAATGAGCAGTGACCATACCACAGCCTGAACATTCCACCATCTTTAGATTTTTTTCCACCAAACAAATTAATTCATTACTGTTGGGTTCAGTTTCATCCAATGAGAATTTGCCAGACTGTAACACAATGCCCCATGCCCAGTTCTTAGTACAGTCCTTGTTCTCCTCTGAAACCTCAAGATCTTCAAGTAGAGACTGTATTTCTCTTAGCATTCTGGCCTCCAAAACTCCCAGTGGAATGTTTCTTTGAGCTCAGCCTGCAGGGTTCTATGGATTTTCTAGCCCAGAGTTCCAGTGTCTTCTACACGCTTTCTAAAAACTAGTTCCAAACCCCTAAGAGCTGCATAGTCGGGCTGTCACAACATCAGCATTCCGGCACCAGTTCTCTGTATTAGTTTATTAGTTACTTTATCATTTCTATGACAAAATCCCTGGTAAAAGTGGGTTAACGAAAGAAGGTGTTATTTTGCCTCACAGTTTGAGGGTTTGGAGCATCATTAGAGGGGGGTCATGGCAGCAGGAACATTGTGAGGAAGCTGGTCACATTTTGTCCTTAGTCGGGAAGCAGAGAGAGATGAAAGCTGATGCTACTCAACTTCTTCCTGTTAATTCAGCCTGAATCTTCAACCCAAGGGATGGTGCTGTTCACATTTATATTGTGTCTGCCTCACTCAATTAACTGGGTCTAAACACTCCCTCACAGTCGTACCTAGGTGTTTCTATCCTAGAGCTTGTCACGTGACAGTTGTCACGTGACAGTTAGCTTGTCACGTGACAGTTAGCTTGTGTCGTGACAGTTAGCTTGTCACGTGACAGTTAGCTTGTCACGTGACAGTTAATTTTAACCACTATAGTTGCACTTGTTTTTTTTGGCCACCTTTTGGGTTTTCTTCCTCAGTAAACATCAGTGCTAGTTATAGATTTCTTTTTTTGCAATGTCTAGCCTCCTTGTTGTCCAGGGTTAGGAAACAGAGGTAGCTGTTAGCATTTTTAAAACGTATGTATGAGTAAAACCTTCATTTAATATCTTACTAAGCAAAAGCATCATCCTGAAAATGAGTTCCTTTCCCTGATGCCTGTGTGTGACCCATCTGTCTCAGCATCTCCCACCTCAGTGGAGCACTGTCTGTAAGTTCCCTTCTCCTTTAGTAAGGGTGGAAAGAGAGGCCGTTGGCAGATGAAGACACCTTTGCTCAGATTGTTGGAAGGGCTTGTGCAAGCAGCAACAGGGAGCAGAAACGGGCGCTTGCTCCCTTTTGGCCTTTGCCAAGATCTGGGGCTTCTCTGACTTTGAAGGCACTTCCGCCTCATCATCTCTGAACCTTTGCACCTGCTCTTCTTGTCCGGAAGGATTCACTCTTCCCTTTTTCCAATGTCTAAGCTTGAGCATTTTGATTTTAATTAGTTTATTAAGTACACAAACTTAAGTGTTTCTTCACAAAACACTTTCATATTAGTACATTCTTGTACTTTACCATTTTAACCCTTCAGTATCCATTTCCTCTTCTCTCTCTTTCCTGGCTCCTTCCCTTTCTCCAAATAGCCCTACTACACACACACACACGTGGCGTGTGTATGCGTTTGCATGTGCACATGCATGTGTGTGCATGCGCATGTGTGTTTAAATCTAGGTTCCACAGATGAGACAGAGAATGTGTGCTATTTTCCCTACCTATTATCCTCTCTCGTTTTGCACATGCGAGCTCACAGCTTCATTCATCACCATAGCCAAGATGTGGAACCAACCTAGATGCCCACAACAGAATGGATAAGGAAAGACATGACATGTTGTTGTTTTGTTGTTGTTGTTTGTTTGTTTATTTGTCTGCAAAGATGGAGTAAACTATGCCCTTTTCTAGAAAATGGGCACAATGAAATCGCTGTGGTAAGCCAGACTCAGAATGACAAATGCCACATGCTCTGTCTGCTCAGGCATTTATTCCTACAGCATGCTTTATCTTTGTCCATTCCCAGGATGCTCAGTACTCTCTAGACTTTGTTCTGTAGACCTCTCTTGAATTATCAGGTAATCACAGTTGGCCCTCAATATGCACAGATGGATTATCTGTTGATTCAACTAAGCTTAGATGCAAACACTATGTCAGGTACATCCGTACTTTACAAGTCCATCATCTTTTCTTGTCATTATTCCATAAGCTATGCAGTATAGCAATGATTCACATATCATGCACATTGCATTATGCTATAAGAAGTTTGGATATGATTTAATTGTGTAGAAAGAGAGGAGTAGATTTTGAGGAATGTATATTTCATATAAGAGACTTGGGCACCCTTACACTACTGGCCTTAGAGGTCCTAAAGCCAAATCTTTGATGGTTGGCTTTATTTTTCAGCTTAACACCACCTAAGAAGGTAATCTTAGTGAGGAATTATCTAGACCAGTTTAGCTTATAGACATGTCTTTGGGGGATTGTTTTAACGGTTACTTAATGTAGGAAGACTCAGTCCACATTGGGCAGCACCATTCCCTAGGCAATGAGTCCTGAAGAGTAGTAGAGAGAAGAAAGTCAGCTGAGAGCAAGCAAGGAAAGACGTGTTGACTTTTTCTTTGTTCTTGATTGTGGATGTTAGATGATGATCTAACTGGGTTCCTGGCTTGATTTCCTCAAATGATGGGCTTTAACTAGGGACTGTAAGTCAAATAAACTCTTTCCTTTTTATGTTGCTTTTGTCAGAATATTTTATCACACTAATAAAAATGAAACCAGAAAACTTTATATAAAGGGAAAGGGTGGATTGTACTTGAGTTGAGCAAACTTGAGTGTAGGCATGAAGAACCAGGTGTCCAGGGATCCTCTTCTAGAATCTTTTGTCCCTACTCCATGGATTGTAAGAAGCTGCAAATGCCTACTTTTGAAATATTTCAAAATAGACAGAATTTCATTATATGGCCTAGGGTCAACCTGAAGCCCATGACCCTCCTGCATCAGCCTCTGGAATAGCTTGGGTCATAACCTGGAGACATCTTCATGAATGGAAACTGTCATTTTTATTGTAAATGCTAAGGCTAAGATGAAGCTCAGTGATAGAGTTGCATGCTTGAGGTGCTAGGCTGAATCCCTAGTACTGTAAAAACAAACAAACAAACAAACAAACAAATATGGAAATCAGAAATGAAATGTCATCGAGGGTTTAAAGTGAACCAAGGGACACCCTGTGGCAGCCTATTGTATCTCAGGCACTTGTGAGTTTTAGCCACTGGGCTATTTTACCCAGCCACTTGCTGGGCAGAGGAGGATGTTACTCTTCCACACTTAGGCTCTGCAGTTCTGCCCCAGCATTTCTCAACTGGAAGCTTCTCTTCTTCCCGCATAACAAACAGGGAAAGGAAGGATCTCTGGCCCCAGTATTGCCTTTGGATTCTCTTGAGTGACACAGGAACTAACCCCCCCAACCCTCCCAAAGTGGCTATCTTAGTTTCTTTCCAATGGTAATGGGGGTGGCTTCTGAGAGAAGAGGATCTGTGGACTCCCATGTGTCCTCTCTGCATAGCATATGCAGACACAGGGAAGTCAACCAGCCAGTCTCCTCCGACCCAAACTATCACCAGTGTGGATTCATTCATTTTATTAGTATTTTATCTCACACATTTCTCACGGTTGTTATGCTTTCTGCCATCAATTGTGGATATTTAGAACTTCTCAATGCAACATGACTGGCTAGAATTTAATCCCCACTCTGTCATTGGCTGTACACATGACCTGAAGCAATGCCTTCTCCCTCCCCAGCCTCAGATTCACCTCTGTAAATGAGGAAGCTACTGACCCCTGATTCTTTGAATGTGTCTGTTGTTAAATAGGGTAGCTCATGCGTGTGAGATTTCATGAATGTGACAGATGTTTGGTGAAGCAGCATACCTCAACACTGACTTCAGGGTCTAGGTCTGAATGATTCCCAACTGCTGTTTGTACAACTTGACCTTAGGATAGTATTTTTGGCACCCGAAGGTGAGCTCTTCAGTGGCTTTATGTGTCTTGACTTTCTCAAAATGGTTTTGAGAAAGAATTGGCCCAGAGTCTTCTCTGAGAATAAGCCCCCTTTCAGGCGTCCATCTTCCAGATCCGTGGGAAAGCGAGGCCAGACTATTCCAAATGGGACACCTCATGGTTATTCTTCTTCCTTTGGCAAAACACAAAACACCACCACCCCTTCCCCCGTCTCCTTTTGTGCCACCGCAAACATTGCCACGGTTCTGGCGGGAAGGGGAAGTTATTTTGTGTATGTGTGAACCAGCATTTTGATAGACAGGATAAGTTGCAATCCAATTCTAAACTATAGATTTTTCAAGCAGATTGATGTAACAAATTGTTAGCAAATAGCAGTTTGCAATTTGATGCTAATTAGACATAAGGCAAATATGTGCCATGACAAATTAGCAGCGAACCATACTGCAGAGGATTAGCGAGAGCTGGCACAGCTCACCCGGCTTCGCACACCTCCCCACCACCGTCACCGTTGGGGCCTGAGCCAGCCTCGCCTCTCGGGGAGTGGGAGCTGGGAGACCAAGAGAATCCCAGATGATGCTGAGAGATGTTCCTCATCTTCTGTTTCCACCTGTGCCCACTGCTGTTCAGCATGTGCTGCCTGGAGATTTGGGAAAGGTTCTAGAAGCTCATAGGCCATGCATAGATCTGTATGAAAATAGGAAACAACTCTGGAAATGTTAAAGAGCAAAAGAAAAGCAATAGAAAAGAATAAGAAAAATTCCACTCAATGACATCATTGGTGATTTTATATTCCCTCATGGAACTTCTACATCTATGAGGAGTATATATGTAGTTTATTTTTTAAATATTTTGCTTGAAAATTTCTTATGTTTGTAGAATGTATTTTGAGTATATCTACCGAGCATCACCTCCCTGCAACCCTCCCCCCATGCTGTCTACTCCATCATCCTGCTGACTTCACAGCCTCTTCTTTTTATTGTTTTACTTAACCTACTGAGTTCAGCCAGGGTTGCCCACATGTGGCACAAGGTCCTGTGGCCATCCACTGGGGCCAGGACTTTGAGCTGGCGGCCATAAGCACAATGGAGAGTGACTGACTTTCTGCTGTGTAGGTCCCATGCATAATCCGAGCTACAGTGAGCTGACGACCCAAGCATCATTTTGCACCCCTTACATCCTTTGCCTTCCTCTCCCAGGAGGCTCTCTGGGCCATGACCTACAAGAAGTTGCTAAGGATCAGAGGTTCTCAACCTGTGGATCTTGAACCCTTTGGGGTGGAATGGCCCTTTAACAGGGATCACCTGAGACCACTGGAAATATCACATATTACATTATGATTCATAACAGTAGCAAAATTGCAGTTATGAAGTAGTAACAAAAATAATTTTATCGATGGGGGTCACCACAACATGAAAAACTATATCGAAGGGTCGCAGCATCAGAAAGGTTGAGAATCATTGGTCTAAATGATCCAGCCAGAGTTGTTATGCAGTGTTACTTTGTACATAGCATGACTCACCCCCTTCACTTCTTTTCACATGCTGTGTATTACTTCAATACCACGAAGAGAGCCATATTTTTCTAAGGAGCCACACTGTGTTCTTTGTTCTTCTACTAATTCTCCTGTTAGTTTCATTGCTGCATTCCTTCCTCACAAATGTCGAGACTGTGCGTAGGTTTCTGCAGTCATAGTAAGCTCTGCCATGCTAAGGCAGGCTTGAGAATTCATCTCTGTCCATATGTGACTCTTTCCTGGAAGAAGATCGGGGTCACTGCTGGAAGTTCCCCTGGAGTCGGTGCGGAAGTTCCTGTGGAGTTTTCTCTCTTTCAGAATCTCCATTTTGGATCCTCCATCAATCCCAGTTGATCTTTAATATTTTGCTAATTAGAAGGCAGGAACCACTTGTTGAGGGTCACTTATTTATTTACAGGTGGGTCACTTTCAAGGAATCACCCATTACTCTGTACTTAGGTGCATTTCATGCTATTATATAAGGCCTCTGTAAGTACTTCATGGGATTCTATTCATGCCCACAATTCCTTTGCTAAGTGTCTGTGGTTATAGAGACCTTCATGAGATCTTATAAATGTGAGTTGTTGAGGATAATGCTCCTGTGTGGCTTTTCAGGTTCATCATTTTACACCTACTTGAGCCTTTCCCCAGGGAGATGAGTGTGGGTCTTGGAGCTGTGGGCCCTGAGGGAAACTGGGTAAAGAGCTGCCATACATAGGGTGCCAACTGGATGACACCTAGGTTCTAGCTCCAGGACCCTTGAGCTTGGGAAAGCCCCTTAATTCTCAGTCTTTGTTTCCCAGAGGAAAGGTGGGAGCTCTGCATGGATCTGCCTCTTTAAATGAACATGACAGGGCTATACTAAATGGGGAAGAGGGCAGAAGTGCTGCAGTTAATTCTCTGTCCAGGTATAAAGTGGGGCTCACGTGCATACCACAGGGGTTAGGAGGAAGGGAGCATTATTAGTGGCATCAACAAGCCTGTGTCGGTCAGTGCTCATTGGTCAAGTCCTCTAAATGACACTTATTTCACTTTGGAAAAATGACTCATTTTTAATCGCTGTTGCTCGACCACTTCTCTGCTTCTGTTGGCACATCTAAGAGAGGGCCAGATGCACTTCTAAGGTACATGATCGCATTGCTGTCTAAGTAGCAACCCTTTATGTCCTCCCTTCTAGAACATTGATCTGTGTCCCCTTTTCTTATCTCATTGCTTTGGATGACCTTTCAGACAAAGGTCAGAATGCTGACAAGAGGCCTTGCCAAGACACTGTCCCTGTCAGGGGATAAGGCAAATGCTTATCACCACAAATATTAAATGTGGGTTCTGACCATTTTTAATCATGTAAAAAGTTTAGTATTGTGTGTTTATTACTCTATCAGGCATCTTTATACAACTATGTATAATACGGATAATACTGTTTCTTTTTTTTTATTTCCATATTTTATTTACATTTCAAATGTTTCCCCCTTTCCAGATCTCCTCTTTGGAACCTCCCCATTCCCTCTGCCCTCCCCCTGCCTCTATGGGGAAATTCTCCAACCCAC
>JADRCH010000288.1:0-47334 GCA_019843965.1 Rhynchomys soricoides
AAAAAAAAAAAAAAAACTGGATAGAGCATATACTAGCAGCTTAACAGCATACCAGAAAGCACTAGAACAAAAAGAAGCTAATACACCCAAGAGGAGTAGAAGACAGGAAATAATCAATTAAGGGCTGAAATCAACCAAGTGGAAACAAAAAGAACTATACAAAGAATCAACAAAACCAGTAGCTGGTTCTTTGAGAAAACCAACAAGATAGATAAACCCTCAGCCAGACTAACCAGAGGGCACAGAGACAGTATGCAAATTAACAAAATTAGAAAGGAAAGGGGAGATATAAAAACAGATTCTGAGGAAATTAAAAAAATCATCAGATCCTACTACAAAAGCCTATATGCAACAAAATTGGAAAATCTGGATGAAATGGACAAGTTTCTAAACAGATACCAAATATCAAAGTTATGTCAGGATCAGATAAACCATCTAAACAGTCCCACAAACCCTCATGAAATAGAAGCAGACCCTCAGAAAAATGAGCATAATAATATCTGAGGATCCAGATATACCATTCCTGGGCATATACCCAGAATATGCTCCAACATGTAATAAAGACACATATTCCACTATGTTCATAGCAGCCATATTTATAATAGCCAGAAACTGGAAACAACCCAGATGTCCCTCCACAGAGGAATGGATACAGAAAATGTGGTACATTTACACAATGGAATACTACTCAGCTATTAAAAATAATGACTTCATGAAATTCGCAAGCAAATGGATGGAACTTGAAAATATCCTGCGCGAGGTAACGCAGTCACAAAAGAATGAACATGGTATGTACTCACTGATAAGTGGTTATTAGCCCAAAGGTTCGAAATACCCAAGAGTCACATCACAGCAACCGTAGGGCCTAGTGTGAGGTCCCAGATGGAGGAGTTGGCGAAGGAACTGAAAGAGCTGAGGGAGTTTGCAACCCCAGGGAGGGAGCAACACTGGCTACTGGCCTGACCCCTCAATTTTCCTGGGGACTGGATCACCAACCAAAGAATACACATGGAGGGACCCATGGTGCTGGCCGCATACGTGGCAGAGGAGAGTCTTGTTAGCGATCAGGGAGAGCAGAGGCCCTAGGGCCTGAGGGTGTTAGATCCCTCAGTATAGGAGAATGTCGAGGAGGGAAGGCGAGAGTGGGTGGGTGGGTGGGTGGTTGGGGGAATACCCCCATAGTGGCAGGGGAGGGAGGAGGAATAGGGAGGTTCCAAAGGAGAGATCTGGAAAGGGGGAAACATTTGAAATGTAAATAAAGTATGAAAAAAAATTAGTTAAAATCTCTATGGGATCTAGGGGAAAAAAAAGAAGAAGAAAAAGATTGATAAAAGAAGAGATAATCCCATGCCTCCTATCAGATCACTACAGAATAAGGCTGGTCTGCAATGGCAACAACAACAACAGAAAGCCCACATATACATGGAAGCTGAAAAACGCTCTATTCAATGATAACTTGGTCAAGGAAGAAATAAAGAAAGAAAATAAAGACTTCCTAGAATTTAATGAAAATGAAAGCACAATATATCCAAACCTATGGGACACAATGAAAGAAATGTTAAGAGAAAAACTCATAGCTCTGAATTACTCCAAAAAGAAACTGGAGAGAGCATATACTAACAGCTTAACAGCACACCTGAAAGCTCTAGAACAAAAAGAAGCTAATATACACAAGAGGAGTAGAAGGCAGGAAATAATCAAATTAAGGGCTGAAATCAACCAAGTGGAAACAAAAAGAACTATACAAAGAATCAACAAAACCAGTAGCTGGTTCTTTGAGAAAACCAACAAGATAGATAACCTCTGCCAGACTAACCAGAGGGCACAGAGACAGTATGCAAATTAACAAAATTAGAAAGGAAAGGGGAGATATAACAACAGATTCTGAGGAAATTAAAACAATCATCAGATCCTACTACAAAAGCCTATATGCAACAAAATTGGAAAATGTGGAGGAAATGGACAAGTTTCTAGACAGATACCAAATACCTAAGTTAGTCAGGATCAGATAAACCATCTAAACAGTCCCAGAACCCCTAAAGAAATAGAAACAATCATTAAAAGTCTCCCAACCAAACAAAGCTCAGGACCAGATGGGTTCAATGCAGAATTCTATCAGACCTTCAAGGAAGACCTAATACCAATACTCTTCAAGCTATTCCACAAAATAGAAACAGAGGGAACACTACCCAATTCATTCTACAAGGCCATAATTACACTGATACCAAAGCCCCACAAAGACCCAACAATAAAAGAAAACTTCAGACCAATTTGCCTTATGAATATAGATGCAAAAATACTCAGTAAAATTTAACAAAAATCGATCAGCTTACCAACTTTATTGATAACTTCAACTCTCCCCATTGATACTCTGTAATCACAAAGACAACTGAGAGTTTACCAACCATTGGCTAGAAAGTATCAATCAGTAAAAAGTTATCAATTTGTCAACAGGGATTTAATCACCATCAGAATGCATTAAGCAAAAATAAAAACTAAGTTTTTAATGTTTAACAGATTATATTCTAACCTCAGACAACTAGATTGTCGGGAGCCAAACCCATGAGATGCCAGGAGTCAAACCCATGAAATTACCCACTGTTCTGTGAAAGCCTAGTCTGTTAAAGTGCAAGATTAAGAAAGGACAGAGCGTTTGCTGTCTCATGTCCCAGGAATTGAAAGAACATCCGTATTTCCCAGAAGCCCATTACAATAGTGGGTTGACCTTGGGCCATGTGTAACCTTCCCGCTTACCTGTCTTTTTAAGCTGCAGTCCCAAAATAAACTTTGAGAGCTTGATCAGAATGCTTGACCTGCTCTCCTTCCTTGTGTCTCTTTGTCCCCCATTCTTTCACCCCCTCCCCAGGTTCCTGCTGAACCCCAGAAGGCCGGTGCAATTGGCTCCCAGATGTGGGGCCTGGATACAGGGATCCAACTGAACGTTGCTCACCAAGGGACATCCCCCCACCCATAGGATAGCCACTTCCCTGAGGTCTCAAGAGAAGATCCGTATTGTGATCACTGCAGAGCTGCTCGTCTGTGAGTCTGATCCATTGACGTAAGATAGAGCAACGAAAATATGGGACAAGAATTGAGTAAGCATGACTTATTCTTACAGGGTCTCAAGGAGTCCCTCAAGACACAATGAACTTGGGTAAAGAAAAAAGGATCTTATTAAGTTCTTTGAATTTGTTAATGATGTCTGTCCTTGGTTTCCTCAAGAATGAACTATTGATGAAAAAATATGGGCCAGAGGTGAATAAACCTTATAGAAGGACAAGGTAATGGTAAAATGTGTTTTATGTATGTGTTTAGAGTTATGCTAAAATCTGAAGGTAATTCTCATAGGTGCTTTAAGTCTTTGGACTCTGACTAGAGATGGTTTACACCCTAGACAGAGAATGGGTTTGAGAAAAGCAATCCTCCCTGACTATCTGGGGAAGAAAAATGAATGTAAGCTGTTTCAGAGCTCTTCTAGGGACAGGAGGAGGTCAGGAAACGTCCTGCTTCCTCTCTGGCTCCTACAAGAGAAATGCTTAGTTCTAATTCTGAGTCGCTTAGATAGGATATCTAAGTCCCTTTGGGCCATCTAATTCTCTTTCCTCTCTGTGTATTGTATGTTCTTGGTGCACCAATCTGTCTGTGTCTGTCAGTTTATGTTTGTGTTTCTCTTTTGTTGCTTAAATGTTGCTCTGTGTTTCATGTTCAAAAGAAAAAACAGTTAAAAATATCTGCTGGTTGTTGAGCCCTTGATTTAGTTTCAATGGGGGGGAGAGAGAGAGAGAGAGAGAGAGAGAGAGAGAGAGAGAGAGAGAGAGGGAGGGAGGGAGGGAGGGAGGGAGGGAGAGAGAGAGCAGTCTCAATTGGCCTTTGGAGCCCTGCACCTGTAGCTAGGAGTCAAGCACAGCTGGAGAAGCCCTGCCAGAAGCTAATTGTCTGCACAACGTGCTCTTAAAGGGGCCAGCAACTTCTCAGCTTCTGTGGTAAGGGAGCTGATGGCTGTTTCTCCCAGAAAAATCTTTGTGATCGTGATTATTGGGTTCAGTAGACGACAAGGTGCTCCTCTCTTGAAATTACAACTAGAAAAAGTAAAATTTTGTCTGGTCAAAATAAGTAAATATGTTGCTACCTCATTTTTGTTTCTGACTGGTTTTAAAAGTATAAATATGTTCTGCATGTCTTGGTTACAGATTATTGGCTTATAAGTTATTGGGTATGATTAAAAATTTGTAACTTTGGTAACAGAAAGTTGGCTTAAAACTGGTAACTCAGGGTTTGAGACATTTTAGACAGCAACATGTGGCATGAGCCAACCCAGGGAAGCAGGTCTCTAAAGATAAGTCAGACTTATAAAAGATAGGATTTAGGGCAGTGTCTCTTTGGTAAGGTATTAGAGGCTGCATCGTCATGCATTCATGTGCAGGAACTGGGAGCCCAACTTTGTAGCATGGGGGTGAATCACTTGGTGACTTTGGAGAGACTGAATTGTTTGTTGGAGGTTGAGTTTTGCTTTCCAAAGTTGTTGTTGTGCTCTGGTGTTGCAAGGGAAACTTAAAAAGTTATACTGCCAGTGTTCCATTGGCTGCAGTTTGCAGTTTGATCACAGGCTCAGGATTCTAACTCACACATATTTGTAATTAAGAAAAAATCCCGCAGGTGGAGGTTGTTGCAAGAACTGTGAAGGGTTGATAGGCTATGGAACTTGTAGAGGCATTACAGCCTGGCTGCCTACCCTAGCTGCCATTCCAGGAAATGCTTATAGAATTATTATGGGTTTAAAGAATTGTTTTTATACAGTTTCTTTGCATCCTGGTGACTGTGGGAGGTTTGCATTTAGTGAGTTTGCTTGTAATTTTAAAGAACCCATGGAAAGTTTTGCTTCAAAGAATGGCTAATAGCCCTACATTACTTTTAAAAAAGTTGTTAGGCGATATTGTCTAAGACCTCATCTTAAGCTTACCACAGGAGAACTTAAACTTCTGTTTGATATTCTCAAGGGAAATGCAAATCCTAATTCCCATCAACAATTAACTAATGGGGACTAATAGTTTTGCAGAACGTAGAGGAAGCTCTTAGCCAACAACACATGCATTATATAGACTATGATCAATTGTTGGCTGTATGTGTTATTGCTACTCATGTGCCCACAGCAGTTCTTTGGCAAAAGAGACCATTAATGTAGATTCATCTTTCTTTCATCTCCAAGTTTTAACACCCTATTATGAAGCTGTTGCTGTATTAATACACAATTAAAGAATAGAATCAAGGAAATATTTTGGGAAAGAATCCGATGAAATATTTATTCCTTATTCCAAACAGCAATTACATTGGTTATTGCAAACTACTGATATTTAGCCTATTGCATGTGCAAAATTTTCAGAGAAAATTGATAATCATTATCCAAAAGATAAGTTGTTGCATTTTGCCTCTATGCATGCTTTTGTATTTCCTGTAAATTTACGCATTCACCCCATAGAAAATGTGCTTACTGTATTTACAGATAGCTTATCTAATGGGAAGGCAGAATATGTGATTGGATCACATGTTCATTCTCTTGAGTTTCCCCCTGCTTCAGCACAAGCAATTGAACTACACGCTGTAGCTGCTGTTTCTGAAATGCTAAAAAAAATCACACTTTTAATTTAAATACTGATAGCCAATATATAGCTCATGGGTTACAATTACTTGAAACTGTTCCTTTTTTTTAGATACTGCTAATTCTCAAATTTTGCAATTATTTATGCAAGTACAACTCAATTTAAGAGAATGTACAGTTCCTTATTTTGTAGGACATTTAAGAGCTCATACTAGATTGCCTGGACCCCTTAGTGAAGGCAGTGCCACAGCATATTTGTATACCAGGAAGGTTATAGGCCTTACACAAGAACAACTGGCCAAACAATCTCATTCTTTACATCATCAAAATAGCAATAGCTTGAGACAACAATTTGGTATTTCTAAAGAATGTGCAAGTCAAATTGTAAAGACTTGTCCTGAATATACTTAGTTTCTATCTGTACCACATAATGGTGTTAATCCTTGAGGACTTATACCTAACCAATTATGGCAAATGGATGTTACTCATATTTCTGATTTTAGAAAATTAAAATAAGCACATGTGACTATTGACACCTTTTTAGGCTTTCCAGTTGCAACTGCTTTAACAGGAAAAGCAACTAAAAATATAGTCATTGCCTGCATTGTTTTTCTATGCTTGGTGTTCTCAATCAAATCAAACAGATAATGGAACTGGCTATCACAGTCATGCATTTGAGACTTTCTGTCAACAATTTAAATTTCCATATTATTTGGATTCCTTATAATTCTCAAGGACAAGGTATTGTGGAACTTAAAAATAAAATCTTCATAAAATAAAAAAGAGGGAGTTATATTCCTGTACAACACAAAATTATTTACATCATGCTTTTTATTTTAAAATTTTAAAATTTGGATGCCAAAGAACTCTCTGCTGAGTGTCTATGGCACCCTACAGCTAGGCATGCTTATGCTTAGGTGAAATGGAAGGATCCACTTACAAGCATATGGTATGATCCAGATCAGGTGTTTAATATGGGGAAGAGGGCATGTTTGTGTTTTTTCTACAGGATGCTAAAGGAGCATGCCAGCTGCCAGAGTGATTGGTGAGACATGATGATGCTGGAACAAAGAATGATGCTCACTGTGAGCTTGCTGAGTGCCCTGACAATGGTGACAGGAAAGCTGTATTGGACATCTGTTCCTGACTACCTTTGCTTGCCTATATCCCAGATTGGACAAGCTGCCTTGCCTCAAGATTTTAGCCCTTGTGAGACTGAGAACATGGAGACTGTGGAAACTGCCTTCAAAAAATTAGTTAATAGAAAAGTCCTTATAATGAAACCAGTTATTCTGACTCATTCATGGACTGGTTTAGAAATCAATCCAATATTGAAAATGACAGTCTTCATTGGGAAGGCCGGCTCTGGACCTTTTAAGAGACCTATTTGAAAGTTAGCTACAGTTCTCTATGATGTCATGTTAGCAAGAGATAAAGTTGGGACAGATCTGGACTTTAAACAAGTGTTAGTGGATGTGTTAAGGCTCCTAATCTTTTATTAATTGGTCATGTTAAGTTTACTTTTTCTTCCACATTATTTAATGTAAGTTGCATTGATTGTACACTTTTCAATTGTGTTAGTGTGCTGAAATCTGGCATGTCTGTTATGGTAGTCTATCAACTAGATTTTGTTTTATTGGCTGTGAGTATTACAGGACCTTGGTGTTCTGAAAAAGGCTTTCAAGTACTGGAAGAAGTGAGTCAGGCTTTAAACAGAAGCAAGAGGGTAGTGGGCTTGATTATCACTGATATAGCAGCTTTAATTACATTAATAGCTAGCACCACCGCTTCTAAAATTGCTTTGACACAAGAAGTTAAGACAGCTACTTTTGTTAATCATTTAGCAAAAAATGTTACTAATGTTCTGAGTATTCAAGGGGATTTAGATTGGCATTTAGATCAACAGGTTAACTCCCTAGCATCCAAACCTCTGCAAGTTCATTATCATAAACTTGATTTGGCTGATAGAGGCCTAGCTGAGCCCTACAATGAAGTGTCACCTTTGGGAGATGCATAAAACTCAGATTTATGTTCACCTGCCTTGGTGTGGGCATGTGCAAGACTATGTACTGCAGGGGGAAGACCCAAATGCCCATTTCTGAGGGACCTGTGAAGCAAACCTGATTGCATAGAGGTTGGTGTCTGCCCTTCCTTTGATCATACTCTGTGGAGATACCTACAGAAAATTGACAAAGGCTAACCTCTCCTCCCCAAAAGACACCGATGACATATAAAGTGCTTGGAGGATCAAGTCAATACTTCCCCCCTCTGGTTAACGCTCATTCATCTTCATAGTGGGATCATCCCTAGCTACTCACTGGACTCATAAAAATTGTTAAAAGGGAGGAAATGTCATGTCGGGAGCCAAACCCATGAGATGCCAGGAGCCAAACCCATGAAATTACCCACTGTTTTGTGAAGCCTAGTCAGTTAAAGTGCAAGATTAAGAAAGGACAGACCATTTGCAGTCTCCTGTCCCAGGAATTGAAAGAACATCTGATATTTCCAGGAAGCCCATTACAATAGTGGGTTGGCCTTGGGCCATGTGTAACCTTCCTGCTTGCCTGTCTTTTTAAGCTGCTGTCCCAAAATAAACTTTGAGAGCTTTGATGAGAATACACGACTTGCTCTCCTTCCTTGTGTCTCTTGTCCCCCATTCTTTCACCCCCCTCTCCAGGTCCCACTGATTCCCTGCAGACCGGGGCACTAGATGAAGAAAAAAACTTTCACAATAAGCTGAGATCTACTTTTAAAAAAAAAAAAAAACAAAAAAACCCTGCAAGTTATAATTTGTTTTGACAACTATAACTTTCATTTTAGAAAATGGTGTTAAACATTAACAGAAGGAAAAAGTATTGTCTCTATGTAAAAAGTTCTTTCACTTAATTAGTGATGGATGTTATAAATTGTTTTCCAGTGAGATAAATTTCTGTAAAAAGTACTTGTCCATTGTAAAAGATTTTACTCTGGGTATTATTTTCAATAAAATGAAGAATCATTTTAAAAAAAAAAAGTGTTATAGATATCTGATGAATCTCAGCGTAATGGCCTTGGGAAAGGCAAAGGAATGGTGCTCTTTGCTCAAAGTGAAGCTAAGATATCTTCAATGGAGAACATTGCAGGTATTTGAATTTTATGTTCACATTAGGGAGGTGAGTTTTGTATATTTTAGAAGACTAATATATTTTTTCTCTGAATTTAGTCAGAACTTGTCAACTTATTTCTAGCTGAGTGTAACAGTAGTAAGGTTTTCAAAACCTACTGAAAACAAGTAACACTAAATATGTGATTTATGAGATTAGGTTGTGTGCTATTTTGGCTGAAGTCAACTTTCCTTTGTCATTTCAAAGGAGAAAAATGAATGACCTATAAAACTGTAAGAGTTGATCTGTCAGAAATAATTTCCACTTGCATAACGTTTCTTCAAAGTGATTTAATTTATTTTAATCATATTTATAATGTGAAATTATAAGATGATGATAATAATGGCTTCTAAAGTTTTAGCCTAGAAAATAGCATTGTAATTATTATAGAAATGTCTACAAGTAATTTCATAATTTATTACTTCTGTATTTAATTTTGACATTTAATTTTCACCATTTTAATACTGTGATAGATATCCCAGAGTACATACATATTTTTGTCAACATAAATTCCTAGAAATAAATTTACTAGATAAAATTGTATGCACAATTTCAAAAAAAAAAACATCTATAGTAACTCTGGTTTCAAATGATCAATGACCTTCTTCTGACCCTCAAAGGTACCAGGCACACATATGAAATACACATATAAATGTGCAGGTAAACACTCATATACAAATAAATCTTTTAGAATATACATAAAAAAATTAGTTTTTTGTGGTACATTGCATATGTTGAAATATATCTAATATTACATATATATACAGATATCACATACACACACACACAGACACACACACTCACACATGTATGTAACAGAGGAATGATGAGTTCTGTGAGACAGGGCTGGGCAACCTGGAGTTGGAAATGGGCAGATCCTGATGCAGAATCCAGGACCCAGAAAGCCAGAACATGGTAGTTATCTTCCTGGTTTTATCACTGTTGATTATCCTTGAACAAGTGATATTTGCATCTTGAAGACCCTACAATCAGTTTTTAATATTACAGAATAGGCAAGAGAGCACTGAAAACCCTCCACTTTCCTTCATCAAGATCCACATGCTCTGTGGATCAAGCTCAGCTGGTGGAACAATTCCTATGACACAGCAGGTCCTGGATTTGAGCCTCACAATCACAAAGCCAAACCAAACCAATATCCGAGTAAGGTATGATCAGTCACATATGTGCATGTTTAGAAAGTTGATTTTTAAATGCCCTTTTAATTTCAAATATGCATATACTAATTTTTGCTCATTTTCACCACCCTCCATTTCCCTCTCTAATCCTCTTGCCCTATTGCTGAAACCACTCTTCTCAAGAAGATGACTTCTTTTGATCCATCAATTTTTACCAGAGCTTCCTGAACATGTGTGGGAATTTACTTAGTGGCATGTGAGTTACTTAGTACAGACTACACCAATGGAAAAAATGACATACCTTCTTTAGAACCCATTAACTACCTGTAGAACCAAAATGAGGTTTTATGACTACCTCCAAGATTTTATATATTTAAAACAGGTGTATAACTTTATCCCTGATCCTAACAATTTATCAGTCATTTAGAAGACATTGATGGAGTACTTAACATATACATGACATCAAATTTTGCCCTGTAGATACAAGGCTAAATAAACAATAATTGATGATGACAATAAAAGTTTACCTGAATGTAGAATAGTGGTCACTACAGACTGGCAAGTATGAAGGGAGTGGGGACAGGTGAAAAATAAGAACATTTAGATAAATGGTAGTTCTCTTCTACACAGCTAGATGACTAAGTTTCCAACAATCTGTTATATTTTTGATGAATGAAAAGTGAGAGGAATTGGAAGGCTCCAAACATAATGTAATACTACAATAAAAAGCAAAGACATATCAAAAATTAAAAATAATACACTATGGAATCAAAGCAAACTTGTTACAATGATCATTTGCAAGTAACGCTGTTTGGGCAAAAGGGTGCACTGTGTGGCACTGTGACACACTGCAGCCTCCACAGTGAGATGTGGTTGTTTGTGTGTTTGATTGATTGATTGTTTTATTTTTTTGTTTTCTTTCTGGGGGGGAGGTTGCAAGGGCAGTGGGTGTATACAGAAGGATGGGGAAATGAGTGGGACTGGGGTGCATGATGTGAAACTAACAAAAAGTCAATAAAAACTTACACGCAAAAATAGGGTACACTAAGCTGTAGCTTGAGGTATCACACTCACAAAAAGATGATATGGCAGTAAACATGATCTTGTTCTTTCCAATGACACTGAGACAGTGATGAGTGTCGTTGATAGACAATAGAAACATGACTATTTCCAAGCATGTTTTCCTCTAGGTCCATTTAGATGACCACCTTCAGGTCTCTGAACAATTTTACTGCTTCCTAGGATCTTTGAACTATGAATGTTTGAGGTATTCTTAGGTCAGGTTTACAGAGTTTAACATTAACATTCCTGAATGATCCTAGGTAATAAATGACAAACCTAGTAGCCAAAGACTTTAGTGAAATTCTAGACAATATTTTTTTAAATAAATATTATCTTCTTTGTGAATATGTTTATGCTGGATAGTTTTTTGTCAACTTGACATATGCTAAAGTCACTTAAGAAGAAGGAACCTCAGTTGAGAAAATGTCTCCATAAGGTCAGGCTGTAGGCAAGCCTGTGGCTTCTTAATTAATGATTGATGGGGAAGAACCCAGTCCATTGTGGATGGGGCCACCTCTGGGATGGTAGTCTTGGGTTTTATAAGAAAGCAGGTTGAGAAAGATATGGGGAGCAAGCAAAATAAACAGCGCCCATGCCTGGCCTCTGCATAAGCTCCTGCTTCCAGGTTTCTGCCCTGCCTGAGTTCCTATTCTGACTTCCTTTAATCATGAACAGTGATATGGAAATGTAAGCCAAATAAACCCTTTCCTCCCCAACTTGCTTTGGTCAGGGCGTTTTATCACATCACTAATAACCTAAGCTAAGACCACATTTAAAATTAAAGATTACTTATGGGCTGGAGAGATGGCTCAGTGGTTAAGAGCACTGGCTGCTCTTTCAGATGTCCTGAGTTCAATTCCCAGAAACCACATGGTGTCTCACAACCCTCTGTAATGAGGTCTGACGCCTCTGCTGGCCAACAGGTATATGTGCAGATACTCATACATTAAATTAAAGATTACTTACTTTTATATAAGTCAAATGAGTAACTTCATTATAAAAGCAATGCACATGAAATGATATACTTCAATTATACCAAGCTGATTAACATGCTGATGTTAAATTGTATAAGTATATTTGTGTAATGAATTATTAATGTCCTTTGGGCAGAGTCGGTATAGAGTCTGTATTTTTCTACAGTGTTCTGTGTAAGCATTATTTCACTATAGTTTGTTCTCTGTTGTTTCTTCCTTTTACTCTTGTTTCCCAGCAAAACATAACGTCCAGTCCAGGTTCCCTTATTGCCTTTCAGGATCTCACAAAATGAAGGTGACTCAGGGGCTTGGTCCATGTGATAGCAGAGCACTCATTTATCAGAATTTGCCTGTCTTTTCTCATACAGAGCTCAGCTACCTATTCTTCACTTTCCTAAGGCAACAGTCCATCCTCAAAAACCCATTCAGTAGGTCTTAGGTCAGCAGCATCTGTGACCTATTTTGTACAAAATGATACCATAAGCATAATAGATGATAGGATTATATCAAACCAGTGATGGTCTCCATCACACACTGCCCGGCCTATAGTTATTTGTAGAAAGACCTTATACATGTTAAGTCATTAGTATCTTTATAATTATTTAGCTGCAGGACACTTAAGTTAAATAGATTCAGTATTCTATTTCTGAGCTTTATGAGAGGCAAGACTGTTATAAAATATTATGCAGGTGAATATGATTTTAATTTCCATATTATATGCAAATTGTTATAATTGTAAGCTCCAGTACTTTTATATTAGCAAACTTAGAAAACCTGGGTTTACAATATAAAATATCTTGGTGTGACTCTAGCCAAACAAGCAAAAGATCTGTATGACAAAAACTTCAAGTCTCTGAAGAAAGAAATCGAAGAAGACCTCAGAAGATGGAAAGCTCTCCCATGCTCATGGATTGACAGGATTAATATAGTAAAAATGGCCATCCTGCCAAAAGCAATCTACAGATTCAATACAATCCCCATCAAAATTCCAACTCAATTCTTCATAGACTTAGAAAGAGCAATTCTCAAATTCATATGGAATAACAAAAAACCCAGGATAGCAAAAACTATTCTCAACAATAAAAGGACTTCTGGAGGAATCAGCCTCCCTGACTTCAAGCTGTACTACAGAGCAGTAGTGATAAAAACTGCATGGTATTGGTACAGGGACAGGCAGGTAGATCAATGGAATAGAACTGAAGACCCAGAAATGAACCCACACACTTATGGTCACTTGATCTTCGACAAAGGAGCTAAAACCATACAGTGGAAAAAAGACAGCATCTTCAACAAATGGTGCTGGTTCAACTGGCGGTCTACATGTAGAAGATTGCGAATTGATCCATTCCTATCTCCCTGTACAAAGCTCAAGTCCAAGTGGATCAAAGACCTCCACAGAAAACCAGATACACTGAATCTAATAGAAGGGAAAGTGGGAAAAAGTCTGGAACACATGGGCACAGGGGAAAAGTTCCTGAACAGAACACCAATGGTTTGTGTTCTAAGATCAAGAATCGACAGATGGGACCTCATAAAATTACAAAACTTCTGTAAGGCAAAGGACACTATAAATAGGACAAAAAGGCAACCTACAGATTGGGAAAAGATCTTTACCAATCCTACATCTGATAGAGGGCTAATATCCAATGTATACAAAGAACTCAAGAAGCTAGACTCTAGAGATCCAAATAACCCTTTCAAAAAATGGGGAAGAGAGCTAAACAGAGAATTCTCAACTGAGGAAACTCGAATGGCCAAGAAGCACCTAAAGAAATGTTCAACATCCTTAGTCATCAGGGAAATGCAAATCAAAACAACCCTAAGATTTCACCTCACACCAGTCAGAATGGCTAAGATCAAAAACTCAGGTGACAGCAGATGTTGGCGAGGATGTGGAGAAAGAGGAACACTCCTCCATTGCTGGTGGGAATGCAAGCTGATACAACCTCTCTGGAAATCAGTTTGGTGGACCCTCAGAAGAATAAACATAATACTACCTGAGGACTGAGTTATTCCACTCCTGGGCATATACACGGAAGATGCTCCAACATGTAATAAAGACACATGTTCCACTATGTTCATAGCAGCCATATTTATAATAGCTAGAAGCTGGAAACAACCCAGATGTCCCTCCACAGAGGAATGGATACAGAAAATGTGGTACATTTACACAATGGAATACTACTCAGCTATTAAAAACAATGACTTCATGAAATTTGCAGACAAGTGGATGGAACTTGAAAATATCATTCTGAGTGAGGTAACACAGACACAAAATAATGAGCATGGTATGTACTCACTGTTAAGTGGTTATTAGCCCAAAAGTTCAAAATACCCAAGAGTCACTTCACAGCAACAGTAGGGCTGAATGTGAGGTCTCAGATGGAGGACTCAGAGAAGGGACAGAAGGAGCTGAGGGAGTTTGCATCCCCAGGGAGGCAGCAACAGTGGTAACTGGCCTGACCCCCAATATTCCTGGAGATTGATCCACCAACCAAGGAATACACATGGAGGGACCAGTGGTGCTGGCCACATATGTGGCAGAGGAGGGTCTTGTTAGCTATCAGGAGGAGGAGAGGCCCTTGGGCCTGAGGGTATTAGATACCCCAGTAGAGGAGAATGCCAACGAGGGAAGATGAGAGTGGGTGGGTGGGTGGGTGGGAGAATACCCCCATAGTGGCAGGGGGAGGGGGAGGAAATGGGGAGGTTCCAAAGGGGAGATCTGGAAAGGGGGAAACATTTGAAATGTAAATAAAGTATGAAAAATTTTAAAAAAAGAAGAAGGAAAAAGAAATGGGTAAGAGTGTTCTCAAACTTCTATTAACTTAAGACAGAGACATACCTCAAAGCTATGTTTGATCTTCATGATGGGTAAGAAGGAACAAAATGGACCCCGACCTAACACAGGCATGGTTGTCTGGCCACTCTTTACCTTAGACAGGATTATGGCAAACAAGTAAATCTTGTGCCCCCATCCAGCAACGGGTACTGCTTATCTTTAAAAAAAACAAAAAAAAGGGGGGGGGGAATTGTGGCCTTCCCAGCTTTGAGCAGGCCCTTACCATCCTTGAGCAGGCTAAACATAACTTGAGCACTTGCCCCAATGGACCTTATCGACCTTGGTAGAGTCGTCTGCCTTGGTTACATGTGCAAGTTCCCACAGGAACTTAGAAGAATAGACTGCCCCCTGACCTTGCTTTGAAACATAATCCAGCTGAAACAAAAGATGTGTTCTATGGGCTTTCCCTATATAAACAGTGCTGAATATTAAACTTGGAGCCTTGATCAGAAAAAAAAAGGAAAAAAGAAAACCTGGGTTTCTAGAAAGTAAACAACTCTAGCTGCTCAGTCTGAGGATATACTGAAAAATCATTTACTTTCCTGGAGTTTGTGTTTTACCTTAAATAATGAGGTAATGTCAAGCATAAAGATGCTGAAAAAATGTTACCTTTTATTTTGATCAAATCATTACATATGCTCTGACTTCTAAATTTTCAGTACTTAAAATCTGTGTATTAAAAATATCTATATAAGTATATACATAATGAAAATGTAAATCAGAAATATGATTCAACAGTGGAGTTTGTTTTATGTAAAAATTATAGTCCCATTGTATCAAATTTATTTTACCTTATTATGGCTAATATTCTAAAAAGAATGTTTAAGCTATTTTAAATTCTTGTGCCTTGTTCCCCAAAGGATATTTAAAAATATGGTCTTACATTAACTTTATATACTTTCTTCATAAATTTTGCCTTAAACATTGTGCCTTGTTTTGTTAAATTGTTTTATTAGAATCCAATTCTGGCTTTTGTAACAACATTTTATTCTAAACAGACATTTACTTTTTTAAAAAAATGTCCTTATAATGCCTGTATTTTGGTATATCACTGCTTATCTGTTTATTGAATTTATTGAATACACAACTCTAAACATTAAGTGTGTTTTAGCATTTAATGTGTGTGATAGATAAAAAAGAAAATACAGTTAGAGCATTCCTCTAAAAAAAAGAAAGGAAATAGAACTCAGTGGTTGGATCTAAAGTTCCTATTCCCAGTGAATCATGAGTGAAAAATATTTTTACATCACACATTTAAGAAAATGTATTTTGGGGAAAAGCAGGCCTAGGGGACTGCAAAGGGAACATCTGGTACAGGCTAATAAAGAACTGAAGACGCCGCAGCTTTGATTCATGAGGTCAGGAGTTAGGAGAGAATTCAGATGTCCACTCTTAGGTGGATGCCTCAATGGTAGAAACTTCTCGGAAGATCAAACTTCTGCTTGCTACCTCTCTGAAAGGAGTGACCCTTCCACAGGCTCTCCACTTTCCAGAAAACTACTATCTAGAAAATAATCCAGAGGGCACCTACAGAGTCTTAGATGCATTTCATCCAATCTTCATGACCTCTTGTTAAATCGGAGCTACAACCCCCTTGTGTAAAATGGGCCAGGTTCCTGTACAAGAACACGACAAAGACGCTGCACCGGGATAGGTTGTCAACCTCCGAATCTCTCCTCCCATCCACTAGCCATTTAGATGGATCAGATTAAATACATGTGTTCCATGTTAAACAAATTGAAAAGGTCAGCGAGATCATGGAATTCTAGGAATCCGCCTGAGCAAAATGTAGTCAATGTAACCTTATCAACTCAATCTAGTAATTTCGATTATAACAGAATTAGGATATTTACTAGAACTAGTCTAAGACCACAACAAAGATGCAGCCAAAACCATACTATCCATCAAAGTCTTCATAATTTTGAAGATTTAAAATTCCATTCTGTGAAACAAAAGCCGTTAGTCTGTTGGAGGCAGGTGGGAGACAGACACTGAGCAAACTGTCGCACGAGCCTCTAAGGGCAACCGTCAATTCTCTTCTCAGATGCCACTACATTCTGCGTGTCAGTCTGAGAAGTTCATTCACTAGAGCAGTCACGTTGCCCACTTGCACTAATGTAGTACTGAGATTGCCAGGAGCTAAGTGAGCATCAATAGCTCTCCCCGTACTGACCCGGAGCACGACAACCTTCAGAAGGGCTCTGAACTGAAAGATCACATTTTGATCCCCGGAAGCATAGAAAACATTGCTGTCCAGTGCTGACTGGGACACTGAAACCTTCGGGAGAGGTCTGAGCTGCAAGATAACATAGGGATCCCCCGGAGCAAAGTGAAGCTTGCTGTCTGACACTGGCAAGGACTTTGTAACCTTGGAAAAAGATCTGAGTTGCAAGGCCAAGTTGTGATCTCAGGGAGCTAAGAAAACATTGGACTCTCGCCTGCACTGACCCAGAAAACTGTAACCATCAGGAGAGATCCGAGCTGCTGTAACTACATCTAACTAAATTAAAAAGGTCTGGGTGTCATGAGATCGTACTTCTTAAACAAAGGCCCTGCTGACATTCCTTACAAGAGCATCTTCTGCACCACCTTGCAGTTCTTGATTGGTACCATTCTCATCCTGGTAGGCTGCCTTCTCCTGACAGGATACATCAGCCACGTGGGGACCAGCAGGGCCATTGCTGTCCTGGTTGTGGGCATCTTGGTGTTTGTGCCAGGATTTTACTACCTGGTCATTATCTGCAGAGCCTGCAGAGGCTGCCAGGACTACTCTTATAGTGACCTGCCATACTGTGAGGACTAACTCACCTTGATAAAGAGAAGGAGGACTTACAAGTGGAACTGGACAAAGCTGCACGACATTGGCAGGTGGATAACTTATACCTGGAATTAAGAAATTCTGCAACTTTATGATAAATAAATGATAAATAAAATTATGATATAAAATTATGACCATAATTTATAAGTACATTCCAAAATGTAGCTTGAATTTGCAGCTAGTCAAACATCAAACTATCTGTTTTTAAATCTGGCCCTCCCAAAAAGCACCTATTAAAATTTCTACATGGGAACCTGGTGGTGGCTGCACTCGACTTAAATCACAGTCCTCGGGAGACAGAGACAAACTGACTTCCGAGTTCGGGATCAGCCTGGTCTACAGAGCAAGTTCCAGGACAGCCAGGGATACACAGAGAAACCCTGTCTCAGAAAAAAAAAAACAAACCATGAACATTTATAATCAGAGAACAGCATGAAACCCTTCATCCATGTGGCAGTGTGGGGCCTATTTACTTTGAAGGAGTCTCTTACTAAAGGTAATACAAAATTATAAATTTGAAATTGATGAAGAAGCCTGGCAAGGGTGGGTTCTGAACCTAAAATTCATGAATTCCAAGGTAAATCTGGCTTTGTTTCAGAGGATGAAGAAAGAGCGTAAGGTGACTGTGAGCTATGCCTGCTATCGAGCTGTGTCACTTGATACAGCTCGAGACAAATCCTCGATACCTGCTGACAAATCCAGTGATGGTTTACAGAGTCAAGTATATTGCATTTGAAAAATAGACACTGAGTTGTAGAGATAGCTCAGCAGGTAAGAGCACTGGCTGCTGTTCTGGTAGACCCCGCTTCCATTCTCAGCCCCTCCATGGTGGCTAAAAACTTCTGTGACACCAGTTCCAAGGGCTCTTATGTCTTCTTCTTGGCAATGCACACACATGATAGATAGGCATGCATACAGGCAAAGTACACATAATTTTACATTTTAATAATAAAAACATACTTTCTGGAGCTTTTCACTTTGTTTCATAAAAGATATAAACTTAAGTATTGTGAACAATAAAATTATTGTGTATCTCCCAAAGCATACTATCAATTTAGAAAGAAGGAAGAGGCTCATATGCTTGTTCCTTTCCAAGCAATTGATCCAACTTGAAAAAGCTTACTATCCCATGAATTCCAATTATGCACCTGAGCATATAAACAAGTAGGAAAGTGATGAACATTTTTTGAGACCAATCAGATTTTGCTCAATGAATAGAAACAATGCGACATACAATCTGTTTGTGCTTTCATGGTAACATCATAATCCCCTCTTAGAAACTACAGAAGATACAGGAAGTCAATGGGAATGATAAGCATTAAAAAGACCACAGAGGGGCCTGGAGAGATGGCTCAGCGGCTAAGAGCGCTGACTGCTCTTCCCAAGGTCGTGAGTTCAAATCCCAGCAACCACATGGTGTCTCACAACCATCCGTAATGATATCCGATGCCCTCTTCTGGGGTGTCTGAAGACAGCTACAGTGTACTTACATATAATAAATAATAAATAAATCTTTTAAAAAAAAAAAAAAAAGACCACAATGTGGTGTAGGTGAAGGAGAGATGGTCCACCTCCTGCCCCTTTGTACCTTGCCACCTGAGGAAGGCAAAAAAGCTGACCTCAGAGTCATGAGAGCAGGAGAGCTGTCCCTGCCCCTCAATGGCTGGACAGTCGAGTAGAGTTGTCCATGCTAGTGTGGGTGCAGATAAGCCAGCTCCAAGGGTATGAGAGTGGAAGGGCTGGATCTCACCCTTGCCATCTGTGGCATTGGGTGAGCTAGCCAGGATACCTCGGTGTTGAGGGTGTAGGAGAGCTGGCAGGCATATCAACTCCACTACGGTCCAGGCCCAGATCTAAGATTTTGAGTTGGCCCACCTCAATATTTACCCATCTATGAACTGCTGGAACATGTGACGGGTCTGGTTCTGCAGATTAAAAGCCACAAAATCTCCATGACACAGGACAAAAACAGGATAACCAAGAGGAGTCCAAATGAAATCCACTATTGAGTAGTACACTATAGTGTAGCAGAAGGCAGAAGCCTTAAACCAGACTCATTGTAATGAACATTTGCAAGTAAAGTAGAGTGGATAGAAAGATGTGCTGTGGAACTCACTGTGGTACACTAAAGCTTCCACAATGAGAGTTTTGTTTTTTTGAAGGAGTAGGAGAGAATATTGCAAGGGCAGAGGGAAAGAATGAAGTAATGGAGAGAAGAGGGGGACGGTGCATGATGTGAAATTCACAATCAATTAATAAAAAGTTAAATACAAAAAGACCCCCATGACTTCAACACGAGTAATTAAACTTACAGAGGATTTGGATATATACAGATGGTGGCTCTTGAATACAAAAGACCCTTACGTGTGTGGTGTTTTAATGTTGCACACCTTACATAAATGAAAAGGGACAGAAATCATACAGTTGCCTCACTAGATTCAGATTGCTTCTTTCAGTGAAAGGAAGGAAGGAAGGAAGGAAGGAAAGAAGGAAGGAAGGAAGAAAGGAAGGAAGGAAGGAAAGAAGGAAGGAAGGAAGGAAGAAAACCTAACAAGAGAACCTACCAAGAGGCCCAGCTATGCTACATCTTGCTTTTTGTTTTTTTAACCCAAAGACTCCAAGTCAAACACCATAAGGATAGATATAAACACTGTTCACAACAGCTGTCCTGGAACCAACCTAGGCTTCAAACAGCAAAGACAGGGAAGCAAAGGGGTTTTTCAGCTATAAAAAAAATAAATAAAGTCATGCAACTAGTAGGAAAAAATTAATAACATAGCAAACTAAGTCAGTTTCAGAAAGACAAATACTGTATGTTTTCATTTGTGGATCCAAACACCATATATGTATTACATGTAAGTTCTGTTGACATGAAGGCAGAGATGAAACTGTCTACAGAGAAAAGGTGGCTAAAAGGGCCAAGAAGAAGGGCAGTAAGCATGAGCAAAATATACTTCAAGTACATTGTATACTTGTATATAAATGGCCTTAGGTAACCCTGTATAATATAATATAGTCATAGAAAGAATAGGACACGAACAAGATGATAGAGTAAAAGTTCATCCCTAAGTAAATCCTATAACAAAACAAAGCAACTCTCACGGTTGGCATGTTAGTGTGATCACACAAAAGAGCACAAGAAAGACTGTTTAAATTCCTGGGGAAAAAATGGCATAATACATTTGGTGACTTCAACTTTTATTTGAGCAATGCTTTGACAACTCTTGCTGAATGTTTGGAAACAGATTTCCAAACTGTCTGACAGCTGTCCAGCCATAATTCATAGCACATAGCACACTAAGGCAGGTTACCAAACTCAGAGACTCAGGCAGGAGGCAGAAGATTCCAGTAAAACTCATTCATAAGAGGAAAACCTTCTTGAGAGTAGACCTTTGTCCTTGGTTCTGAAATGAATCTCAGCATTGTATTACTTTTTTGAAGAAACTCTGCTGTTCCCTGGACCACGAGCTATACTGTCAATTTTCTCTCAAAGTTTTCTTTCATCATTTTACCCTTTGATGATAAACCAAATATACTCCAAAGAAAACTGAAATTTTTATTTAAAAAGCTAAGAACCAAATATGAATTCTTGACCAAAGTGAACTATGGGAATATTTAAGAGATAAAAGTAAAATGAGCATTATTTAAAAAAAAAAAGTCTTAAAACAATATTTGGCTAAAAAGAATAATCACAACAGTGCTTTCAGCCTGAAAGATGTTTGCTAGGCAGATGTTCTCACTGCAGTATTTTTAAATAAGGTTATTCTCTTATTCATTTATTTCATTGTTGGGAAAAATACTCCAATGAAAGCAATTTAATAGAGAAAAGATTTTCAGATTACCATCATCATAGTGTGGAGTTGCAGTCTTAAGTGTTTGAGGAGCTGAATACATAGCTCCTGTAGCCAAGAAATAGAGCCCAATGACTGCTTGTGGTCTTTCAACTTTTTGTACAGTCCAGGAACGTAGCAGAGGGAATGGTGCCCCCCCCCCACACACAGTAGACCAGTCTTCCTACTACTAAAAGGGAGACATAAAGGTCAATTATGGTAACATTTCTGACAGCATTTAGAGACAAAATCATTTATGGAAGTTTTCTGAATATGGCAGCTTTCTAGGAGATGTACACTCCAGAGGCAACGAAGACAAAGCAGGATGATTCAGAACTAGATTGAGCCTTGAAGTGAAAAACAAAGAAAAACAGAAGAAAACGTCCCCATGCTTCAGGTCTACTCCACAATGTGCAAATTCTTGAAGTCAGTAACTATCTTCAACTTTTCAAGATGCATTCAAGTCCAGAAAGAGGTGTCTTCCCTTTTGAAACTTTTATTTTCAGTGTGTGTGTGTGTGTGTGTGTGTGTGTGTGTGTGTGTGTGTAGTGTGTGGTATGTGTTCATGAGTCCAGGTACCCCAGGAGGATAAAAAGAGGTGCTGGGTGCCCTGGAATTGTAGTTACAGGTGTCTGTAAGCCGATGGCTGCTGGAAACTGAACCCAGGTCCTCTGCAAAAGGAGTTCAAGCTCTAAACCATTGAGTACTCTCTCCAGCCTCTGGTTTGTGCTTTCAAAATCTTACTTCTTATATGAGTTGTCTAATTTCTAAAATTCACTCAGGAGATGCTGGAGGGGGGAAGGTGTGCCTTTAATCCTAGCACTTGGGAGGAAGAGACCGGTGGATCTCTTAATTCTAAGTCAGTCTGATCTATATAGTAAATTCTTGGACAGCCGTGGCTATGAAGAGAGAATCTGGAAAGGAGTGAGGGTAAGATAGAGGGGGAGGAGTAGGGAAAAGGAAATGAAAGAAAGCAACACATCCATGGTATATTGCAATTTTTTTTTTTTTGGTTGTTTTATTTATTTACATTTCAAATGTTGTCCCACTTCCTGGTCTCCACTCCACAAACTCCCTCCATCTCATTACCCTCCTCTTTGCCTCTATGAGGGTGCTCCTCCACCCACTCACCCACTCCTACCACTTATCAGTGGGTGTATACCATGTGTGTTCTTTTGTGTCTGGCTTACCTCACTCAGGATGATATTTTCTAGTTCCATCTATTTTCCTGCAAGTTTCATAAGGACATTGATTTTGGTAACTAAGTAGTACTCCGTTGTGTAAATGTACCCCATTTTCTGTATCCATTCTTCCACTGAGGGACATTTGGGTTGTTTCCAGCTTCTAGCTATTATTAAAAAAAAAGGCCGTCATGAACATAGTGGAGCGTGTGTCCTTGTTATATTTTGGAGCATCTTTTCAGTAGTGGTATAGCTGGGTCTTCAGTTAGAACTATTTCCAACTGGAGGAGGAGGTGCTGATATTAAAGTCTGGTTCCCTAATTGGTTGGTTGGTTGGTCAATAAATAAGGCCAGGAGCCAATTGTTGGGCAGAAGGGACAGATGACACTTCCAGGTCCCAGGAGGAAAAGGAGAGGCAGGAAAAGAGAAGGGGCTTTTCATCCAGGCTTTGGAAGAAGCAGCACAAACCAAACATGTAAGATCTCGGGGAAGCTAGAACCAGTGGCCTCTGCCACCGGTAGGTAGCCAAGGAGGTCCAAGGAGGCTAGCTGATAGTGGCCATTAAGGAGGTCCAAGGAGGCTAGCTGATAGTGGCCATTAAGCTTAGGGCAGGAGGAGAGATGAGGGTAATAAATTAAAAGGGTACCTATTTCCAGGCGGTAACTGTGCTGGTAGGCAAATTCTAAAGTAATAAAGCTGTCTGAGTGTCTTCCATCAGTGAAGTGAAGGTGGGTAGAGAGAGAAGCTGGGTTGGTGCTGGAGGCTTGGCAAAGCTAAGCTGGGAGGGAAAAAAGGAAACCGGGAGGGGCCAGAACTCAGGCAGCAGCTTCAGGGTCACAAATCCCAGCAAAGGCGGTAGCATGGTGTTTTGTTTGTTTGTTTTAGTGGAGCCTCTCATGCTAGGCTCCTGTCTCTAGCACAATAGAATATATCAATAGTGTCAGGGATTAGTGTCATGGGATGGGTCTTAAGTTGGGCCAGTCATTGATTGCCCATTCCTTCAGTCTCTGTTTCATCTTTTTCCCTGCATTTCTTTATTATTATTATTATTATTATTATTATTATTATTATTATTATTTGATACACTGCATTCAATATCCAAATTTCTTAGGAACCACCAGATTGTGTTCCAAAGTTGTTTTACCAGCTTGCAATCCCACCAGCAATGGAGGAGTGTTCCTCTTTCTCCACATCCTTGCTAGCATCTGCTGTCCCCTGAGTTATTGATCTTAGCCCTTCTGATTGATGTGAGGTGGAATCTCAGAGTTGTTTTGATTTGCATTTCCCTGATGACTAAGGTTGTTGAATATTTCTTTAGGTGCTTTTTGGCCATTCTATATTTCTCAGTTGAGAATTCTTTGTTTAGCTCTGTACCCCATTTTTAATAAGGTTATTTGGATCTCTGGAGTCTAACTTCTTATGTTCTTCGTAGATACTGGATATTAGCTCTCTATCAGATACAGAGTTGGTAAAGATCTTTTTGAAATCTGTAGGTTGCCGTTTTGTCCTATTGACAGTGTCCTTTGTCTACAAAAGCTTTTCAACTTTATGAGATCCCATTTGTCAATTGTTGATCTTAGAGCCTGAAACATTGATGTTCTACTCATAAAAATTTCCACTATGTTCAAGGCTCTTTCCCATTTTCTCTTCTATTAGATTTAACATATCTAGTTTTATGTGGAGGTCCTTGATCCGTGTGGACTTGAGCTTTGTACAAGGAGATAAAAATGGATCAGTTTGCACTCTTTTACATGCAGACTGACAGTTAACTCAGCACAATTTGTTGAAAATGTTGTCTTTTTTCCATTGGTTGGCTTTAGCTTCTTTGTCAAAGATCAAGTGACCATAGGTGTGTGGGTTCATTTCTGGGTCTTCAGTTTGATTCCACTGATCTACCTGCATGTCTCTGTACCAATACCATGTGGTTTTTATCATTATTGCTCTGTAGTACAGCTTAAGATCAGGGATGGTGATTTCCCCAGAAGTCCTTTTATTGTTGAGAATAGTTTTTGCTATCCTGGGTTTTGTGTTATTCCAGAATTTGAGAACTGTTCTATCTCTGTGAAGAATTGAGTTGGAATTTTGATGAGGATTGCATTGAATCTGTATATTGCTTTTGTCAAGATGGCCATTTTTACTATATTAATCCTGCTTATCAATGAGCATGGGAGATCTTTCCATCTTCTGAGATCTTCTTCTATTTCTTTCTTCAGGGACTGGAAATTCTTGTCATACATATCCTTCATCTGCTTGGTTAGAGTCACACCAAGATGTTTTATATTATTTGTGTCTATTGTGGAAGGTGTCATTTCCCTAATTTCTTTCTCATCCCATTTATCCCCTGAGTAGAGGAAGGCTACTGATTTGTTTGAGTTAATTTTATATCCAGCCACTTTGCTGAAGATGTTTATCAGCTGTAGGAGTTCTCTGGTGGAATTTTAGGGGTCGCTTATATATATTATTGTATCACCCACAAATAATGATTTCTTGACTTCTTCCTTTCCAATTTGTATCCCTTTGGTCTCTGTTTGTTGTCTAATTGCTCGGGCTAGAACTTTAAGTACTATCTTGAATAAATAGGGAGAGAGTGGTCACCCTTGTCTTGTTCCTGATTTTGTGAGATTGCATCAAGTATCTCTCCATTTAATTTGATGTTGGCTATTTGTTTGCTGCATTTTGCTTAGGTATGTGTCTTGAATTTCTGATCTGTCCCAGATTTTTAACATGAAGGGTTGCTGTATTTTGTCAATGGCTTTCTTAACATCTAATGAGATGATCATGTGGGTTTTTATTTCATTGAGTTTGTTTACATAGTGGATTACCTTGAGCAATTTCTTTATGTTGAACTATCCCTCCATCCCTTGGATGAAGCCTACTTGACCATGGTGAATGATTGTTTTGATGTGTTCTTGGATTAGGTTTGCAAGAATTTTATTGAGTATTTTTACATTGATATTCATAACGGAAATTGGTCTGAAGTTCTCTTTCTTTGTTGGGTTTTTGTGTGGCTTAGGTATCAGCATAACTGTAGCTTCTTAGAAAAAACTATTTAGTTTCCTTCTGTTTCTATTTGGTGGAATAGTTTGAAGAGTATTGGTATTAGATCTTCTTTGAATGTCTGATAGAATTCTGCTCTAAAACCATCTGACCCTTGGCCTTTGAAGGGGGGATTGGGAGAATTTTAACGAGTGCTCCTATTTCTTTAGGGGTTATGGGACTGTTTAAATAGTTTATCTGATCCTGATTTAACTTTGGGATCTGGTATCTGTCTGGAAAATTGTCCATGTCACCCAGATTTTCCAGTTTTGTTGAGTATATGCTTTTGTCGTAGGAGCTGATGATTTTTTAATTTCCTCAGTTTCTGTTGTTAGATCTCCCTTTTCATTTCTGATTTTGTTAATTTGGATACTGTCTCTGTGCCTTCTGGATTAATCTGGCTAAGGGTTTATCTATCTTGTTGATATTCTCAAAGAACCAGCTTCTCATTTTGTTGATTCTTTATGTAGTTCTCTTTGTTTCTACTTGGTTGATTTCAGTTCTGAGTTTAATTATTTCTTGTTGTCTACTCCTCTTGACTGTATTTGCTTCTTTCTGTTCTAGAGCTTTCAGATGTGCTGTTAAGCTGCTAGTATATGATCTCTCCAATTTCTTTACGAAGTCACTCAGTTATGAGTTTTCCTCTTAGCACTGTTTACACTGTGTCCGATAAATTTGGGTATGCTGTGCCTTCATTTTTGTTAAATTCTAAAACGTTTTTAATTTCTTTCTTTATTTCTTCCCTGACCAAGCTATCATAAAGTAGAGAGTTATAGATTCTAGATACACCTGAAATTGCTAGTTCCATGCTTCTTGGCTTCCCTAATCACAATGGCCACTAGAGGGCATGGCTTGAAGCCTGCCTGGGAGCAATGGCAAGCAGTAGAGGTAGGCCTGACTGACTCCATCCTTGCACCAAAGCTTAGGGTGGACCAAAGACCTTCTGGAAATCAAAGAACTTGGAGTAAAATTTGATGCTGGGACTTTTCTTCTTAGTACAATATCAACTGATTTGGAGAGACCAGAAAAATAATGGATGCTTCATGGCACAGGAATTGCGAAGAGTGACAAAATCTTGGTTCCTGGGAACCTAGCTCCAGCTAACAAAGAGCTTGGTCTATTCCAGAGCAGTAAAAATTCATACAACAAACTCTCCTTCAAAGAACATAGCTAGATTTTATTTTACAGGCATTTATTAGAGAAAATAATGCAGAGAAGATAGGAGAATGTGCCAGCTTCCTAGTCACTACAAATGAAGGAGCCCAGCCAGGAAGCACAAGACCTGTAGGAATTGTAGGTATCAAAAGGAAACTCAAAGAAAGAGAGAAAGAAAGATAGAAAGAAAGAGAGAGAGAGAGAAAGAGCGAGAAAGAGAGAGGAAGGAAGGAAGGAGGGAAGGAAGGAAGGAAGGGGAAGAAGGAGAAGAGGAAGAGGAAGAGGAAGAAGGAGAAGGAGAAGAAGAAGAAGAAGAAAAAGAAGAAGAAGAAACAATTGACAAAAACATTTTGAAGACTTTGAAGATCTTCACGAGCTAATAATCAAGGCTAAGGAAATGGTGTTATCAAAATCAATCATTAGGGAGATTAAAGAAAAGCATGGTGAAGTCTCAGAAGATGAGACCATCCGGTTTAAGCCATAGTTGTTAAGTGTGGGAATAACCAACTCAGTTGCTTAGGAAACTAAGGTTTAGGCACGTAGTACCACATGCAGCTAGTCAAACAGCTGACTATGGAATATTACTGGCACCTTTAGAAGAATGAGGAGAGGCGTGGGGATGATGTCCCTCACAGAAATGTACTGTTTAGGAAACCTCCAGGAATTGAATTACCCTCACCAGAAGATTTTGTGAATGCATGCAAGATGCTGGAAGCACTAACATTACCTGTTAGGCGCTGGGTTTTTGACATTGGTGTCATGGTAACTGAGCTTCAAATCTACAAAGGAGATGGAACTCTGGCCTGTCTCACTCTGAAGACAATTTTAGAAAGGGGATTCTTGACTTTGGAAGAGTTTGAGAATGTCTGTCCTCCTGGCTAATGATAGCATGCTTCTCGAAGAGAAGATGGCAACTTCAAGAATGGCTTGAGGGTTTCCTCAAATATATATATGACACAGAGCTAAGAATTTTGTATCTGGATAGTTTTTATCTACACACTTGCATTAAGTCAAGGTCATAGACATTGAGCTGAAAAGAGAAACCCAAATAAACTAACAATTTCTTATAGATTCACAATATAATATAAAACTTGTATTCTTTCCTTAAAATTATGGTCTCAGAAACTTATTGAAGGTACCTATAGGAAAATACAGAAAAACAAATGTACATATGTGTTTAGAGTCATGCTATAGTTATGGAAAACTCTGAGAACTTAACTTGAAACATGGTGGATTTTAACTTGATCCATGAATTTAGGTCCTTGGGGGAAGAAAAGTGAAGCCGCATATTTTGATAGACTAGGTAACCATTCTGGTGTAACTAAATGGCACTGAGTTACAAATGTTTTTCTCTACACCTAATGTGTGCATCTTTGGGGCATTCATGAAGGAGGTAATAGCTACACGCTAGTTTAAGAACTGACAGCACTGAAAGAAGCCAAACTGCAGAATACGGTGTCAGGTTCTTCCTTGGTTCTTTGGAAGCAGACATAGGTGTGTTTCCAACAGAACAAATAAAACTACCTTTGAAAAAAGTAGAGAGCTATGGCATCATGTCCAAGTAGGGAGTGTCCCTCGGATGCAAAGGCTTTGGGTTTCATACTTACCACCAAATAGTAGGGAGAAGAGAATGAGAAAATGCTACTTGACTTTATGCATTTATTTCCCAATTCTTTTTAATTTAAAAATAAATATTTATTTTTATGTATATGATTACTCTATCTGCATGTACACCTATATGCCAGAAGAGGACATCAGATCACCTTATAGATGGTTGTGGGTTGCTATGTGGTTGCTGGGAGTTGAACTCAGGACCTCTGAAAGAGCAGTCAGTGCTCTTAACTGCTGAGCCACATTTCATATACGTTGCTCATACTTCATATCCATAACCTAGATCAAGCTGTCATATATAAAGACCTCCAACACCGGATCACAGTGCCACCTTTGCTCTCATCTTACAGGTCTTGGGTTCTCAAAACAAAACAGAACACAAAACAAAAAAAACAAAAAACAAAAAACAAAACGAAAGGGTCGGGTTCGGATTGGCTGAGCTAGGAAGAAGGACAGAGACTTCACCAAATCACAAAACTAGGCTCCTCCCTAAAATCCTAGCAACAGGCTGTTTGATTTTACACAGAGACGGCAAGCCTGGGGTTGCTATGGAGACGGGGCGCTTGCAATCTGTGGAGGCAGGTTGATCCAGAAATTGATCACTTAGAAGATCTCAACAAAGCCCCGTGCTGCTTCCTTCCATATCTTCACGCTCCCTTCAGATGAATTTTTTTATTTTTTGGCTCCTATGGAAAATTCTACCTCTCTAAAACAAGAAAAAGAAAATCAAGAGCCAGAGGAAGCAGAGAGATCATGGCAAGGAGAGTCAGAAGCTTCTCCCCAGGATCCTGGTCCCCCATCACCCGAGTATCAGGAAGAGGAGCAAAGATCAGACACCGAACCTTCACCCAGAAGGAGCCCCTCTTGGAGCCTCCAGTCTAGAGGCAGCCTGTCTCTGGGAGACTTCACCGCTGGATCAGGAGTACCATCCTCCCCTCCCCCACCTCCTCTGGAGTTTCATTCCACTCCTCTCAAGACTGCAACTACTCGGGATCCTGTGGCTGCATCACATGCAGAGAGGGCCCCTAGTGGGATTACTGACACCAGGACGCCTTACCCTGATCCCTGGGAACCATCTTCTGCTGCAAGACAATCAACTCACTACACAAGCCTTACAGAGGCAAGTGCCTTCCTGCAGTCTCAGATACCCCACCCTGACCTGTGTGGGCGAAGGGATGCCAGTCGGAACAAGTCCAAGCACAAAGAACTGAGATTTGACCTTCTACAAGAGGAAGACTCAAACAGTAACAGTGATCCAGACCAGCTTGAGTTTGGAGCCAGTGAAGCAGCCCCGAGTATGCTTGAGGTGGCCATTCAGAATGCAAAAGCATACCTGCTGAGTACCAGCAGCAAGTCTGGCTTAAACCTGTAAGTGTGTGTGTGTGTGGGGGGGGGGGGTTTGACCACCCCGGGCAGGAGCAGAGTGAGGTATTTCTGTGAAAATATGTTGGAGGCAGAAAGAAGAGAGAATTTGAAAGGATTTCATTTAAAAAGGAAAGTTACTGGGTTTAGTGTCAGAGGTCTTTAATTCCAGACGGAGAAGGGGAGGTAAAGGCCAGAAGGGTCTATAGGCCAGTTAGATATGCACAGCAAGTTCCAGGTCACCTAGGGCAACACAATGGGACCCTATCTAAATAGTTGATAGACAGACAGACGGATGGACAGACAGATAGACAGATAAAAATGAAGAAAAATAAAATACAAGGGTAGTAAATTAGTGAGATGACTGCATAGAACACTTAAAACTGGACCACTGGTGATGATTCTTTTAGGTCTTTGAAGACCCTAGTCACACAGTTTGGCTGGTTGGTTGCTTGATTGTTTGGAGGGATTGGGTTGTTCTTATTGTTTGTTTTGTTTATTCTTGGCTTGGAAGAGATTGTAAAGTCATGAAATCTAAGCATGATCCCAGGATGTTTGGACACTGTACAACTGCCTATAGTGATGGTGTGCGTTCTTGTAACCATCTGAGGACTTGTGTAGCTTGATTTTATGTTCATTCCCAGTCCAGGGCTATGGTGACCTCCCATCCTGGTTTACTTAAGACCGTCCTAAGATCTGAAAAGTCTGCAGGGAAGCAGAAAACCTGGTTACTTTTTAAAACATGCTTGGTCTTTATTTTAAACATGTGATCGCCAACCATCCAGTTATGTTCTTGACTCCCATTGCAGCTTTAACACGAGAACTCATAATAGTGGAGCTCTCAAGAAATTCTTGCTTCAAACAACTGAACTGTGTGACTAGGGTCTTCAAAGACCTCTAGATCGGGTGCTTGAGAAATACAGGCTATCTCTTATGAACAGTGTAATTAATTGGTGGGAGGGTAAACGAAGTTCTACTAATTTAGTCGTGAAATAGGAGAGAACAAAATGCTGTAATCATCACTCCAGAGGAAGGCCACGCATCTAAGGATATCTGAGCAGCACAAATTGGCCTTGGTGGATGAAAAGTAAAAGGACACAACGTTGGGTGGTAGAGGAGGGGCGTGGTGGGTCTGGAAAGAACTGGGAGAGGGAAAGTGAATACGATCAAACACATATAAAATTCTCAAAGAACTAACAAAAATAGTTTTTAAAAAGGGAATAATAAGTCATTTGATGACTTATCTTTTAGTGCATATGGGTAGATGGCGATGTGAAATGCATTCTTTGTGGGCTTAAAAACATTGAAGCAAATTGCTACTTTCACACTATGATATAGGGGCTGGAGAGAGGGCTTAGTGGTTAAGATCACTAGTTGCTCTTGCAGATCAGGATCCAGTAGCACCCCCATGGTATCTCTGTCAACTCCAGTTCCAGGGGGTACAGGGATACAATAACCTCTGACCTCCTCAGAAATCAGCATGCAAATGTTGCACACCCATACAAGGAAATGCAAAGGAAAACACTCACATAGACTAAATAAAATACATCTTTTTTAAAATGTAGGAGCTGGAGAAATAGCTCTGTAGTCATGAGTGTGTACTGCTCTTTCAGAGGATTGCAGTTTGGTTTCCAGCAGGTCACAAGCAACTACATCATAGATTCCAGGAGATCTGGCATGTTCTACTCTCCATGGGCACTTGCTCTCATATGCACATAATCGCATGCATAGACATAATTGGAAAAATAGATTTCAAAATACATAATATGGTAAGGACATAGCTCTTAAAGAGTTATTAGATTTGGATATCTAACTATATTTGGTGTGGGCAAGGATGGGGAACAAGAAAGAATTTAAGGTAAGAGAGTAAAAACTTTCATCACTGATGGTTTATAGCTTATAGCTAAGAGATTCCATTTTCAGAACTGAAATGTAAAAATAACTGATGTGTACTGTACAACATGCTATTGTGTTTTCCTCTTCTATCTTAGATAGCTGCATCATATTAGAGGATTTACTTAAGCAAATTCTAGGTTCTGTCTGGAGTAATAGACAATACTTTCACTTAAATTCTCTTAAGAGTTAAAAATTTTTTAACTTTCCTAAAACCCAACTGGATTTGCATGAAATCTTTTTTTAGGTGTTCATGATGTTATCTGGAATTTTCTATTTGCATAGGTATGATCATCTTTCTAAAGTGTTGACCAAGATACTAGATGAGCGTCCTGCAGATGTTGTTGACATCATTGAAAATATAAGCCAAGATGTGAAAATGGCACATTTTAATAAAAAATTAGATACATTCCATAATGAAAATGAGATGCTTCCAGCATATGAATTAGCAGAGACACAAAAGGCTCTTTTTCTCCAGGGACATTTGGAAGGAGCTGATTCAGAACTGGAGGAGGAAATTGTAAGTGATTACCAACTATCCTAATACTATTAATGAGCACTGCAATCTCAGAGATGAGTGGGGTTTGCTTCATGAACACACCGTTTCTAAAGCTCTGCAAATAGTAGTAAGTGATGACCAACAAGATGCTACCAATGAACACTAGCATCTAAGGATAGATGAAATTTGCTTTATAAGCACACCAACTGTTTTAAAACTCTGTAAATAATATTTGAATCAGATTTTTCTGACATCCCTTCAAGCCTTTTATAATCAATACATTTCACTATAATTATATGGCAACTTCTCTGTCAATAAATGGTACAATTATTTTTTGTAATTTTATGGGACCATTGCCATATATGATGTCTGTCATTTTCTAAAAAGTTATTAATAGGTATATAATTAAATATGACATCCACTCTGTCTTAGTCACTGCTCTATTGCTATGAAGAAACACCATGAACAAGACAACTCTTATAAAGGAAAACATTTAATAGGGGCTGGCTTACAGTTTCATAGGTTTAATCTATTATCATCATAGCAGGAAGCATGGCAGCATGCAGGCAGACATGGTGCCAGAGGAGCCAAGAGTTCTATATCTTAATCTGAAGGCAACCAGGAGGAAACTAAATTCCACACTGAGCAGAGCCTAAGCATAGGATATCTCAAAGCCCACCTACACAGTGACACACTTTCTCCAACAAGGCCACATTTCCTTCAACAAGGCTACACTTCCTAATAGTGCCACTCCCTATGGCCAAGCATTCAAATCCATTAGTCTGTGGGAGCCCAACCTATTAAAACTACCATTAGAAACCATGAACAATGTAACTCATAAAAGAAAGCCATTTAATAGGAGACTTGCTTACAGTTTCAGAGTTTAGGTCTGTTATCATCATGGTGGGAAGCATGGTAGCAGTAGATAAGAGCTATATCCTGATCCATCAGCAAGGAAAGCTTAGGCCTGGCATGGGCTTTTGAAACTTCAAAGCCCACTCCCAGTGGTCACACCTCCTAACCCTTCTAATGCTTTCAAAGAGTTTCACTCCCTGGTGACTAAGCATTCAAATATAGAAATCTATAGGGACCATTCCTATATTTTTGGTTGTGAGCCTAGCCTTTAATGGTTGAGCCATCTCTCCAGCCTGATAGAAACCATTCTTAATTGAAACCACCACACACTCATTGAGTGAGAACTTAATAAGCAGGTATAAACCCATATCTACTCCTGTATATTTCAACAATAAGAAATGTAAATAAATCATCTTCATTGATATCAAGAAACTAGCCCCCCAAAACATAGCAAAATCCGAGCCTTGTAGAATGTGGGAGGAAAATGAGAGCCCGTTATAGAACGAAGTGCTATAAAATGGGATGTAAAACCTTGTGTGTTGGGTGAGTGGGAGATCACCTTCTTAGAGGCAAAGGGGAGGGGGAGAGGGAGAGGAAGGGGATACCTGGAAGGAAGACAACATTTGAAATGTAAATAAATAAAATAATTTGTAAAAGGTAGGTTCAAAGAATAAGAAAAACAAAAAAACAAACAAACAAAAACTTGTTTGTGGTGACGGTTCCTTGAGCAAACCTGCTGCAGTGATAAAGCCTTATTTACAAATAAACACAGTAAGCATGTGATAGAGCATGCTGTTAGTCCCAGCATGAGCCAGAGGCAGAGGAAACAGAAGGCAGAGGAGGCAGAGGTAGGGAAATCTATATGAGTTCAAGGCCAGCCTGGTCATGCCAGCAATGGACTCACAGTGAGATTCTTTCTTTAAAGTGTAGGCAGAAAGCTGGAGAGAAGGAGACTCAGTAGTTGTGAGCATCGGCTACACTTTCAGAGGACCTGGACTTGATCCCAAGCTCCCACACAGAGGCTGCCAACCATAACTCTACGTCCAGGCAATCTAACCAATGCACACGGTACACAAATATGCAGGCAGCAACCATACCCAAACACATAAAAACTAAAATTAATGTTAAAGCAATTTAAAGTACACATAGTTATGTATACTGGGTATTTGGGTGGTTATGTCATCTGGGTTGGAAAAGATTAGCTCCATGGTATTTGCAAGACCAACTTGCTGAATGAAATTTCTCCAAATGTGTCAGTATAAAGTGATACATGACTGTAATTTAAAATTTTTAGATCAAGTTGCATATTTTCCTTTAAATTAACTACAAAACTTAAACATACTTCTCATTTCTCTTCCAGTATGTGTTCTTCATTTTGTGGTAACCTTTTGTCTTGCTACTTAAATGCAGGAAATGGGCCCCTGGCTGTCTAAGGCAGCTTTATTAGGTCAGGATCTGCATCCCAATCTAAGGAGGTAAATGAGACTACATGTAAGCCATTTTGGATCTGGAGCCTGACCACCCTTGACCATATTTCAAGAATCCTCCTAATGAAGAAAGGGTCAGATCAGCAGCCATGGGGCATGAGGGCTGAGTTATGAAATAAAGAGTACAACTTCCCCTCAGGGACCAGCAAGAAGGTAAAGGCTCCTGCTGCCATGCCTAGCCTAGCTGGGCTCAGTCACAGAATCTACATGCTTAAGGACAGCACCAACTCCAGAAAGTTGTCCTTTGACCTCCAGAATTGTGCTTCTGACCCTACAGTGTTGTAGATAAGTGCACAAATCAGGTGGGTTTTAGTCCCAGCATTCTGGAGGCAAGGGCAGGCAGATCTTTTTAAATTCAAGGTCACCCTTGTCTACATAGTTGAGTTCTAGCCTAGTTAGGGCTACATATTACGACTTTGTCTTGAAAACAAAAAAACAAAAACAAAAAACAAAAATCAAAACGAAACAAACACAAACCCCCAATATCTTTACATTTATCTTGAGTCCACAGAGAGAAAAATATAAATAATAGCAAGTCATTTGCAAGAATAATACGTCTTCTCAGCTGCTCTAGCCTGTGAGTTAAGACTGGAAAGCACCTCACTTCAGACGCCTTTGCTCTGTGAATGCTATTCTATTGTCCATTAGGTACCTTGTGTTCATTCTCCTGTATTTCTTTCATGGAATTATGTCTGTCTTGAGTACTTCAATTGTTATTCACTACAATGTCAAGTACTTATATTTGTATTTTAAAGCTTAGGTTATACCAAGCCCTCTCAAAAATATTTTCTTTTTTAGCCTTCACATTCGCTTACTTCACATTATATTACTATATAGGTTTTTATTTACCTGACATACATGTAAAGCCATGATTTATACTTACTTTTAATAGTATAACACAAATATATATAAATAAGCATATGTCTGTAAGTGATAGAGTATTTTATTTCAGCATTAGTAACTTATTTTATATTGAAACTTTTGATTTTTTTTTTTTTTTTTATCAGATAGGGTCTCACTATAGGGCTGGCCTGGAACTTGCTAGTTAAGCTAGGTTGGTCTCAAACTCATAAAGATCTACCTGCTTTGCTTCCTGAGTGCTGGGATTAAATGTGTGAACCACCATGCCTGGGTTGAATTCTTATCATTAGTAATTACTAAATTCTTTCTAAGAGTCCTATAAAAATTGTCGTATCAACGAGTATAGTACACAATTGGTGTAAGAAGTTATATACTTGAGGGAAAAACTGAAGTTTAGAGATTAACACAATTCGGTGCATATCGTGAAGGAAACAGTGGGGCTAGAATCAAGACACAGAAAATAGGCAAACATTCCTCTTATTTGTAAAACTTTAACCATGACTATTTGGTTTCTTAGGCAGAAAGCTCTCTGCCCAATGTGATGGAATCAGCTTATTATTTTGAACAAGCTGGAGTTGGTTTGGGGACGGATGAGACTTATCGAGTATTTCTTGCCCTCAAGCAACTGACGGACACACACCCAATCCAAAGATGCCGCTTCTGGGGCAAGATCTTGGGTCTGGAAATGAACTATATTGTTGCTGAAGTGGAATTTCGTTATGGTGAAGATGAAGAGGAGGTGGAAGAGGAAGGGATAGCTGAGGAGAAGGAGAGAGACAATGGAGGAAGTGAAGCCTGTGAAGGTGAGGAGGATGAATTACCGAAGTCCTTATATAAGGCCCCACAGGCTATACCTAAGGAAGAAAGCAGAACGGGTGCCAACAAGTATGTCTATTTTGTTTGCAACGAGCCTGGAAGGCCATGGGTAAGGTTACCATCAGTTACACCTGCACAAATTGTTACTGCAAGAAAAATCAAGAAATTTTTCACTGGGCGACTAGATGCAGCCATTGTAAGCTACCCACCCTTCCCAGGAAATGAGAGCAATTACTTAAGAGCACAAATTGCACGCATTTCAGCGGGGACCCATGTCAGCCCTCTAGGGTTCTATCAGTTTGGTGAAGAGGAAGGGGAGGAAGAAGAGATAGAAGGTGGTCGCGACAGCTATGAGGAAAACCCTGACTTTGAAGGCATCCAAGTGATTGACCTGGTGGAGTCCCTGTCCAGTTGGGTTCATCATGTGCAGTATATTCTTCCTCAGGTACGGAAGTATTCACGTAGTACATAGATACAGATTTAAGTGGAATCTAAATTACTCTACTTGTTATATTTTAAATATTGGTATGTTTTAACTTTGTCAATATTCTTCTATATAAATGTTTATGTAAGAAACTCTACAACATTGTGGCAGAAACTAGTTTTTTTGTACAGGGGTTATACAGATCTTCTTGTACTAAGCACACCACTTGTACTCAGTTATGTGTGTAAATACAAGTGATTCATTCCTCATCACAGCCCAATGAGGGTTCCTGGAGTACCTTTATTTCTATACTGAGGGGTTGGGGCAGACTTGCTGGGAGAAATGGTAAAGCAGCCTTAGCTGATAGACTCATTATAGAGTGAGGGGTGAGACAAAGGACTCAGAGTCATTACCCTGAAACCCCTGCTACACTCCTCCATCACAGGTGGAAAGTCTTCATCCTAAATCCATATAAATGAAAGCTGCTTGTGAATGCTCCAAATAAGAGTTATTACCAGAGAAATGAGGACCCCAATTTTATCCCATTTAAAATTTTGTTACTGATTTTAGCATTGGAAGGGGATACAAGAGAAGGTTAACAGGCTAAATATCATCAAAATACATTATATAAATGTATGAAAACATCACAATAAAACATTATTTTGTTCAGTCATTATGTGCTAATAAAAAACAAATACTAAAAGAAAAAAGTACCATGAAAGCCAGATATGTACCATTATTAACCATTGAACTGGAGCTACCATGGCCATGTCTTAAAACTGCTTATATTTTAGAAATATTCTATAAATAAGGAAGTATAGGAACCGGACATGAATGTTCATCTGATAAGAGTACTTTCTGCTCTTCTAGAAGACCCAAGTTTGCTTCCTGGGATCCCGGTCAGACACCTCATTGCTTTAGGCTTGTATCTCCAGCTTCGGGATATCTGATATCTTCTTCTGACCTCCATGAGTGCCTGCACACACATGGCACACACACCCCAAACCTTTAAAACAGAGGAAATTATAATGATGAATTTTTTTTTTTGAGACATGGACTGATTATGTATCTGTGACCAGACTGTGTATTTGCTATGCAGATCAGACTAACCTTGAACTAAGAGATCTGCCTGCCTCTCCCTCCTGAATACTGGAATTAAGTGTGTGTACCACAATGCTTGACCTTAATGATGGAATTTTAAAAAGTTAAATGGTCTTAAAACCTTTCTGATGGTTTCTAATTTAAAACAACATATTAATAAAATGAACTAGAACATTTCAAAAGAAATAAAATGTATTTTTGAAAATCGTCATTTATTTCATTCATATAAAGAATTACAAACTATTACTATTTCCACTAATTTTGTGCCCATATTAAAGCATGCATAGACCTTCAAGTTCTGTAACCCCAAGAAACAGAAAATTTTTGAAATAACTACTATAGATTTGTTGTTTTTCTTTGTAGTAACCAAGATGAAATTAATGCTTGCCAAAAGTATACATAATGAATAAGCTGTGTGTGATGGTGTCCACAAGCCTGTCACTCTGAAAGCTGAAGCAGAGAGATCATATAAAGTGACCCTGTGTCAGAATAGTTGACCCATTTCTCCCACAGAGAAGTCTCATCTTGATAACTATGAACTGATGTGAATATTCGGATATTTGTAACATTATCATTAATACATCATACCTTGCATCATTCTACTCCAGGGTCGCTGTAATTGGTTCAACCCTATACAAAAAGATGAGGAGGAGGAAGAGGAAGAAGATGAAGAAAAAGGGGAAGAGCCTGACTACATAGAGCAGGAAGTGGGGCCTCCTCTTTTGACACCAATCTCTGAAGACTTAGGTAAATTTACGTGACTGTTAACAAGGGATTCATAAACTATATTACATACATTGTGTAGTAAGTATGCCACCATTGGAGACTCAAAAAAGTGGGCAGGGAGACAGGTCTCATCCCTTCTCTCCTTCCTGGGTTCTGGAAGGTTGGGAGTAAAGAATGCTTTGGCTACACTAACGCGCCTCGAAAGGGTCATGCACAGAGCAAACATAAATGGGCTGTAACTAACTGGCAAGGTTGGCACCATTCTTGTCTTGTATTCTGTGTACCACACGTAGCATAGCTACAGTAAAATAATTCATGAAGTCTGTAGTTGTCTCTAAATCTACACTCACTTCTGTATTTCTTCCTATAGTGCTCTGCTTGCAACTCATTAGTCTCTTCCACAGTAGTGAATTGCCTTTCCTTTGGCTATCATACAATTCCCCGACTATATAAACCTTCTTTACTTTAGTAAAGTCTTTGATGCAAAAATATTTATGCATATTGGTTATATATTTATACATAACATATATGCATGTATGTGTACTACATGTGTGTGCTTAAAATTGATCCAGAATATTCATAAAGTGTCCTTGATTTTATATCAAGCTGTTCCTGATTTTTTTATAACAAATGTTGTTGATTACTTTATATTATAAAAATCACTTCAGTTACCAGTAGATTCTTATCTGTTTGAGTTTGTAAATTTCTCATTGGGTTCCAGAGATGCAGAATATACCTTGTTGGTCAACACGGCTGTCCTCAAATCTCATTCCACAGTATGCCATCGCTGTCCTTCGGTCCAATCTTTGGCCTGGAGCATATGCCTTTTCCAATGGCAAGTAAGTATTTGGCCACATACCAAGCCATTTGTAATGAAACTCAACAGCTTATAGTTTGGTTGAGTGCAAAACCAGTGCAAGCTTCAGCAGGACATAAAAGTGGAAAAGGGTTTATTTACCCACAGCAGGTAAGCAGAACATCAAATTCCTTTACTCTGGTCAAAACTATTGACCACCTCCCTGGTCAAAGGATGGAAGAAGGATAGTTTTGTTCAGGGAGCTCATTTCTTCATCCAGGGCAGGCACACTCCTGAGTGTACTGAGTTCTAAGCAGTACATTCCCAACCATATTCAACTTGCAGTCATAATCAAAGAGGCAAAGATAACACATGTTGAGGCAAATCTAGCTGAAGGTCATAAATCATGTGGCTTATGATTTAAATTCTAGACAGAAATGATTCGGCATGGTCAACTTGCATCATAAACTTTAGATTGAAATGAAGGACACTTTGAAAGTGCATTAATGTGTGCATTTGGCTTTCAAAGTGCTTGCCTTACTTAGTGTCTGGCAACTTTTGTAATTATTTAGGCTCTGGAGATTATGTTATCACAGGAATGTTAAGCCAAGTTTAACTCATCTTTGGCATGTTAGATATATATCGTATGATTTATATAAATGATTTGTCATACAGGAAAGCATGAAATTCAGAGCTAAAGTAAATCCAGGGTTGTACCCTTTCACCTTAATTATCTCATTTATCTACAATGGACATGACTTTACGTTGACTTACTACATTAGTGGACTAATGGAAGAGTTTAAGATACAATTGAATTAGATATTTTGGTTGAGCATTTTGATAAGTTACTTAAAATATGCTTTATTTTTGCTATCACTTTCAAGGGAATTAGGTTCGACAGACTACTAAAAATTCCTTTATTCCTTACTGAGAAAAAACACTGCTCCATTTGTTTTGTTTCTTAGTGTCAAAAGCTCAACTGAGCAGGCGAGAGCTGAGCTGCCATGGTTAGACTAGCTAGTAAAGCAAGCCTTATGCTCAGGAGTTGGTTGGTCAACACAAGTGTGGGTGTGTAGAAAATTGGGTTGGATGAATGGGTTGGTGGTGGAAGGAATTGTAAGGAGAGAAAGAATATGATGAAATATATGGAAAAAATTAAAACCCACACAAAGTCAGAGGTGAAAGCCAAGCTTTTAATTACCTCCCATGATAACATGACAAAGAGAAAGGTTGACTTTTCACCCTCATCGTTCTCTTCCCAGGGTCAGGTAGATTTGAAGAAATGTGTATGTCATCAACATGTGGGTCTTGTGAGGTCACCTCTTTGAGAGGGAATCCCATGAAAAAGGCTCAGGTAGTTTTATGAGGGAGGGAAGATGGGACTGGGTGGAGGAATGGGGCTTTAGCCTGAGATAGAACACTAAGAATGACCCACCTTATCCTTGACTGAAACTCCATTTTAGCAAAGGGGGTCTGTCAGTTGGTTGTGCATTATATCTCCTGTGTGATGGGGTAAGGCCTACAAGGTGAAGCCTCTGCAATTTCCTATGATCAGGCCTGAAACAGTAACACACCCATTTTTAGCCACACCTCTTATTCTTCACCCAGCCAAGGGATAACAACTTTTGAAATTTTGTGGAAAATCTTTCTAAAAGATCAAATAATTGAGTGACTGGAGGCCCTTCTTGAGGGAGTTGTAGATGTAGGGAGTACATCTAGAAAGGGCCTGGCCCTTTGTTTTTCATAACCAACTTTAGCAATTTAGATCAAATAATTTCATGTAATTGGGGACGATTTCACTCTAGCATTTTAAATGCCATTTTAAAAAGTTGTGGTTCCAATATATAGTAAGACCACATTATTACTATAATGGGGTCAACTTTTTGTATGAGACACAACTTTATTTTCTTTTCACTTACAGGAAGTTTGAAAACTTCTACGTAGGCTGGGGTCACAAGTACAGTGTGGAGAATTACACACCCCCAGGCCCACCACCAGTTTATCAAGAATATCCCAGTGGACCAGAAATTACAGAAATGGATGATCCCAGTGTGGAGGAGGAACAGGCTTTCAGGATGACACAAGAGGCAGATGCACACTCAGCTGAGGAGAATGAAGAAGCTGAGGATGATGATGACGACTAACACAAAACTAACCCAACCTTTTACGGCACTCACACACACAAACCCTTTATGGGGGACTGGTTTTATATATACATATACTGGATATAGAGACACGCATATATATGTGTCTAGATAACACACACATAGTTTGAAAATGATGGTACAAAATATTCCTTTAAAGTTACCAAGTGGGGGGGGGGAGCAGGGGTGATAAACAGATGTCTCCGTGTTTATAAAAACTTGTGCTCTTTTGAAGGACAGGCATTCAGTTGCTAGGACCTATGTTGGGGGCTCACCACCACCTGGGACTCCAAATCTAGGAAATCTAATGGCCTCTTCGGTCCTCCACAGGCACTGCACATGCGCACGTGTGATAACACAAGTAAATCTTCAAAAAAGATTTCAAAAGCTAGATGTGTGAAACAAACCAGACCTTTAACCCAACACTTGGGAGGCAGAGGAAGGAAGATTTCTATGATTCCAAAGCCAGCCTGGTCTGGATAGCAAGCTCCAGGGAAGCCAACAGATTTTTTAAAAATATATATATCATACTGGAGACTTTATATATAGAATTGCCAGTATTTACAGAAAATGACCAGTGGATTTTCTAGAGGCTCATGATATGATCACATCATTATTTTAATGACTGTAGTTTATGTAGTTAACATTTACATAATCCTGCTTTGAAAAGATCTCATTTTCTTTTTTCTTCTTCTCCCTGACAGGGTCTAACTATATAGCTCTGGCTGTCCTGGAACTCACTATGCAGACCAGGTTGGCCACAAAATCACAGAGATCCAACTGCCTCTGTCTCTCAAGTGCTAGGATTGAAGGTACTCAAAGTGAATTTCCAACTTGGCAAGTATTGATTGCTGTAATTCACAATGCTTCTTGGAAACATCCAGTTTTTGAGTGTCAAGGGATAGAGAATGCAAAACTTTGATAACCTGGACTAGAAAGATGGCTCAGTGGTTATCAGTACTTGTCACTCTTGCAGAGGACCTGGGTTCGATCCCCAGCACTCACATGATAGCTTGAAATCATCAGTTCCAGGGGATCCAACATCACTTTCTGACATCCATGAGTAACACACACACAGTATATATATACATATAATATCTATCTATCTATCTCTATATATGCAAAATCCTCATATACATAAAATAAATACAAAAACAAAAACAAAAAAAAACCAAACCTCTGATAACCTAAAGCATTTATTGTATCCTGTCAGAATTGGATGGAGACGTATTAAATCAGTAGTTACTCATGCTGAAGCCAATGATACTGTGTAATAAATATTGTGCATGTGCACTCGTTCTCTTTCTTGGGTGAGTGTTCACAATTCCATAAGTGGAGTAAAATCTGTAAGGGCATTCAAATGTTTCTGTTTTCCCCAACTACTCCATCAAACTCCGTCTTCATCCTAAATTAGTTGGTGGAAATGAATTACACAGAGATAGGAGGTAGTGGTTTCCAGACACTTTACACTTACATTCTCTATCACTCTAAAAAAATTTCATTCACTAAAAAGGCATTTAAAATTTTGCCCGCATGCATGTCAGTGTACCACATGCATGCCTGAAGCCTACTGAGGTCAGAAGAGGGTGTTGGGTTTCCTGGAACTAGAGTTACAGATGGTTGTGAGACACCAAGTGGGTGCTGAAATTGAATCCAGGTCTTTTTGCAAGAGCAAGAAGTGTTCTTACTCACGGAGCCAACTCTTCATCCCTGACATTTTAAAATCTATGTGTACTAGACATCATGAGCTTGTGAATAAAGCCTGGGCACAGCTCCTGAGAATTGCTTTTATTAACGAGGAAATATAAAATTAAAGAGTACAATTTGGTGAGTAGTATGATACAACAAATTCAGTGTTCTACAGATCAGCACTTTTCACACTCTGTACTAAAGGGTCAATTAAAGACAATTCAATAGGGTGGAGAACTAGGTCGAAGTAAGAGTATCACTCTTGCAGAGGAGAGAGTTCAGATCCCAAAACTCACATTAGGCCGACTCAACTACCTGTAACTCCAGCTCCAGCAGATTTGATAACTCTTTTAGCTTCCACAGGCTCTGCATGTAAGTACACACATACCCACAATTAAAAATAAATCTTAAAAAAATATGGTTCAATTTTGTAACTTTTAGAAAACAATCATAGCAATTCACAATTTTCCTAACCTTGTCCTAGAATGGAACTTTGTAGATCATTGGTCTGCATTTACTAACACTGAGGTAAAGTGATTAGGTGTGTCTGCCCCTTACTTACGACCCACCAGACGGACTGCTATGGGAGAAGCGCTCTCAGCAGCAAGGCGTGCATTTTGGCAAGAGACTTTAGGCTAGACACAACTTCCAGTAAAAGGTGTGGGGCTAGTGGAACCTGTAGAGGCAAGGAGAGACTGGATAGTGTAGGAAGGCCATGCCCCAGGGACTGATCTGACAGGGGTGAGGGGATGAAGAAAAATCACAAACACACAGAAAAGCTGGGATCAGGGAATCTGGGCTTTCGGCACCTCAGCAACCCGGAAGCTCAGTGTCTTTATTGTACACAGCTGAACAAGGAGACAAGTTTTTACACAGAGCCAGAAAAGGAGGCAGGGTTATTATACACACCTGAACAAGAGGGCAGGTTTGACTAACCTTAGTGGGCAGAGAAGTCTCTAAAAGGGAGCAGCCATAAACATGGAGTGGGAGGTGAGAAAGCTAGTGATATTTTCTGCACTCACTGTCAATATTGAGCCTAAGAAGGCTTTGCCATGCCCTTTGACCTTCATCAGGGCTTTGCCATTCCAGTGGGGCTGAAGCACTGATCCTTGATATACCACGCCTGTGTACACATCCACTCAGGAATTCACTGGCTTTTCTACAAGCTGGGTTTTACAAACCACCAAGAAAAAGTAGTAATATAAATACATGTAAAGGTTAGAACAGTTTAGCTTTAATATTAAAGGCAAATTATAGAGAATTAAAACTGGGATACTCATTGGGAGGTTGTCTGATGAAGGAAACACAACAGTAATATAAAAGAGAAATTGGTTGTCAGGAGGACAGGTGGAAAGGGGCCACCTGGTGTTAAACTTCTGTTCCTAGAGTCGTCTTTGCTGGATAATGAACTTCATGCATCTTCAAGCAGGTCCGTGTTCTTTTTGTAAACATCTTCTTAAATTGCTTACTATCCACTTCCTCTCATTTCCTTCTGAGGACTTCTGTTCCGTGCCAATCAGATGTACTCTCTTTGTAAACTGAAATTTGAGCATTCTGCAACTTTAATTGTTCTTGCTATAATAATTGACACAAAATGGTAGCCTCTAATTGACTTGGTTCCAATCCATGTAAAGTAAATTATAGTCCCTTTATCTTCACAATAAATAACATGGAAATTTGATGTTTTTATTAAAAGCTTCAGGCACTAAGCTGGGCAGGTTCTGAGCTATTCTAATCCAACTATACTGGCCTGGCCTACTTCCCAGTCATGTGCCCATTACTTATCATCTTAGTCTTGCCCTGGCTGCTCCGGCGCCATCAGTGTCCTCCTCATGGTGAACCTCTCTCTCCCACCTGAGCACCTTTCTTTCTTTCTCTGAGTACAGAAGTTCTGCCTTCTCCTCTCCTGCCCAGCTATTGTCTGATCACTCTTCACTGACCAATCAGAAGATGATGGAGAACAATGTTTTACAAAGTACTAAATCAGGAAATGTTTCATAATACTGACAACAAAATCCAGACTGCATCCAGATCTGAGTCCTGAAATCAGCATTCGAATACACATAAAAACATTCCCCAACTTTTCTCCTTACCCACAGACTCGGTGAGCTTCTAAGAGTCTTTCAGTAATAATCCTCTCGTTCACACGGTAGAGTAAGATTCTTTTGATGAGACAAGGGATACCTGACAACAACCTAACACTGTCCTACAAGACATACCAAACCAGAAGACGTTCATCAGAGATGAAAGGTAGTGGACATATTTAACAAGAAAGCCCTTGATTTTAGAGTTTGCTACGTATTAAAGTGATTACTAAGCAGCGAGAAGGGAATCCCATGACACACAAGTGTCTCCCAAAATAACTCATGTGTACAAAGTTTGGACTCAACTGGTAGATCCAGTGATTGAGTTCATTATACCTAGTCAGTAGATTAGGCACTGGATGGATTTATCTGATGTCTCTACTGGAGAACCACTTAAGGGAGGAAGTAGGTCACTGTGGGCATGCTCTTGAGAGAGTTTGATCCTGGCCCCTTCCTGCCTCTACCTCTGCTTTGTGGCCACAGTGAGTAAGTGGCTCTGCTCCAGCACCATCACAGCCTAGAACAATGATATTCTGTCCCACCAGAATGAGCCTACAAAGCACTGAAACCTCAAAGCAAAATAAACCTTTCCTCCTTTAAGCTGGCGCTCTTGTGCCTGTCACAGCAATAAAACCCTGGCTAACACAACAGTGGGCAATACAGTGACACTGCTGTGGGCTCCATCTTGAAGAATAGTTATATTCTTGGAAAAATCACTAAATCTCTCATAGATTCAGCTTCCTCATGGGGCTAATCTTGCCTCAAACAACCATTCTAAAATAAACATATTAATAGACATTAACTACTAAGAGTAGCTCACACAAGTAACTTAGATTATCACTATAAAATAAGTTTCTGAGACATGGACAAGAAACCCAAACCAACAATGCAAAAAAGGAATTTTATTTAACTAATTACTAGACAATGAAATGCTAAGAAGTATAACTTAACAGGCATTTATAACTTAAATAATATATCAAGGACTTAAGTGAAATCAAATTCTTCAACTGTATCAGAGTTCAATATCAGAAAAAAAGGATAATTATGAAATCACAAAAATATTTGGGTCAAGGAATCTTCTCCGCTGTAAACACTTGAGAAGCTTGTTTTCTGGCCTTGAAAAAGAATTGAGAAGACAAAAGGCTATGAATTATAATCTAGAAATTAATTAATTATTCTATATTATCACTTTACAACCTTTAGCATCATTTATTGTTTCTCTCTCTCTCTCTCTCTCTCTCTCTCTCTCTCTCTCTCTGTGTGTGTGTGTATGCGTGCACACATATCCTATAACATATGCATGGAGCTCAGAGCACAACTGTGGAAGTCAGTTCTCTTTAGACCATGTGGATGCTAAGGATCAAGTCTGTCAGGCTTGGTCAAATACCTTTGACTGCCGAGTCATCTTATCAACCCTGTATCTCATTATTTTAATGTGGAAAATAAAACCCGATTTTTCCCCAACATAACAATGAAAATTCCTAGTGAAATGTATGACCTAAAACTTAAAAAAATATATTAAAATATATTTTAAAAGTTAAGTAATAAAGAACACGCTAAAGACAGGAAAGAATGAGACAAAATATGTGTCAATGGATTATGTTAAAGGTAAAAGTGCTGGCTCACAAAGAAATGCAGATGTGGGGAGGGAGCAAGACATACCAGGAACCAAAGAAGCAGCTAAAAGAAAGAGCAAAGAACCTTTTGAAAACTTGGGTACCTCATTAGTACCCTAAACATTTCCCTTAAAAATCCTTTAATCCTACCACTTGGGAGGCAGAAGCAGACGGATCTCTGTGAGTTCAAGGCCAGCCTGATCTATATAGTGAGTCCCAGGTAGCCAGAGCTACAGAGTGAGACCGTCACCAATAAATAAATAAGTAAATAAATAAATAAAATCCTTATTTATTATGAGTCTGTAGTTCAGCTGCCTCCTTCCCTGGCTGAGGAGCTATTGACAGTTGCTTTGGGATGAGGGAGGGTCAGCTTTCTTTAAGGATGTAGCTCCTGGTAGATTGACCGTGCTCCAGTGGCTGGCTGACCTCACACCCAGGCATGAATGGCACACACTGGACTCCATAGGTGACAAGAAAAAGAAACAAGGACATGATTGGGGTATGGTGGGAAGGCCTAGAAGTGAAAGCACATGATAAACATACACTGTGTGTATATAAAACTAGAAGTGAAAGCACATGATAAACATACACTGTGTGTGT
>JADRCH010000288.1:47344-113270 GCA_019843965.1 Rhynchomys soricoides
ACTAGAAGTGAAAGCACATGATAAACATACACTGTGTGTATAAAACTCTCACAGACTTAATACTTTTTATAAAGGAAACTGTTTCTATTATTTCCAAAGTTTGGTTTATAAACTGAAGCATATTAAACTAAGCTGAACTAAACAAATGTAGGCTGAGTCAAGTTCAAAGTACTAGGATAACACAATGAAAAACTAAGGATGCAGTGAGGTAAACTAACGACCATTATGAAAATGTGAAAAGGAGCTGGCATGGTATTACATTCCAATACTCTAGTACTTGGGAGGCTGAGGTAAGAGAGCGAGGAGCTCACAGCTAACCCTGGCTACATAGGTCAAGACCAGCCTGGGCCACGTGAGACTTGGTTCCCAGCACCCACGCTGGGCATCTCACAGCCACCTATAACTCTAGCTGCACAGGCTGGGATGGCATTATCATCAGAAGGCAACAGCCCTCATGTGCTATGTATGCAGGAACACAAAAGATAGAAAAATAAGATCTTTTTTACGTTTTTTTTTTTTTAATTTTTAAATATGGCTAACAGCTGTAATGTACATATGTATTTTTTTTTTAACTGACCTTCACTAGACAATAATTATTCCTTTATTAGAAATTGCTTAAACATCTAGATGGGGGCTGGAACAAACAGTAACTCAATGTATTCACAGCAACCATAAGACAGTTTGAAGAATAAAAGAAATTGCAAATGCCAACCACTCTGTGTGAATTATAGGTGCATGGTTATTAAAATATCCTAATAGTCATAGGGGCCAGTGAATGGCTCAGTGGAAAAAGGCACTTCCTGCCAAGCCTGATAAAGTGAGGTTAAGCCCTGGAACTCATATGGTTAAAAAAACAAAACAACAACAAAAAAAAAATAGAAAGAAACAACTTCTGAATACTATCCTCTGACCTGCGCACACACACACAAATTTAAAAAAAATATTTTTTAAAACAAAATTTTAAAAATTTAATAATGTAGGACATGGTGGTCCACACCTTTAATCTCAGCACTTGGGAAGCAGAGGCAGGCTGATCTTTGTGATTTTTTTCTGACCAGCCTGGTTTACATAATGAGTTCTAGGTTACAGGGATGGACTGTAAGATTTGTCTCCAAAAAAATTTTTTCTTTTGGAAAGATAAAAATGAGCACTAAAAGTGGATTGATAGAGGTGGGAGAGAGGCAGAGGAGGGTGGAGGTGGTGAAAGCAATCAGAATGGGTTCTAAACATGTGTGGCGCTGTTGAAAAGAAAAGAAGAATCAGTTAATAAAACGTACTAAAAAAGTATCAGAACTAGGGCTAGAGCAGTGCCTAGGTTCCTTCAAGAGGCAAACAGGGCAAAGCTCAGGATGAAATTGCTGAAAGTGCAGGTCTGATTTTTCTACTCGGTATAAGCATCCCCATTTGTAACATGTGTAAGAGTGATGTTGTGTACACCGATTTGTGTAAAGTGCTTTAAATAGCTATAATTCTTAAAGGCACAGCTACTATCCAACACTCCCTTACCCCAAAGGAACAACGTCAAAAGTAAAAAAGAAGCATGCTTAGTATTCTAACGGCAATAGTGGCCCTACTTGCTAAGTAGAAACACTAAAGTCAATCAACATTTTATCCACTCAGAGCCACAACATCATCTGATCACCACTGTAATCTCAAAAGCTTCTGTGCACTGCTAAGCAAGCATCAGAACACTCAACAGTAACTAAAATGAACCCTAACTTCATCTGGCCACACTGATAATGGGATTAAAAAGAAGCTAGCACCAGAGAATTAAAGACATTGTAGAGAAATCTTTTCAAGCATAATTAAATAGAATAGTCTAGTAAACTATCATTGTCTCTCAATTTCAAGTTGAGAAGCTATAGCTAACTCCCATTTCACACACTGGTTCTTTCCCCCTGATTCTGTTATTTCCCATGTCCCTCTCAAGTATTCTGTTTCATCTTTAGAGAGAAACAAATAGTCTTTTTTATTTCCTACACAATCTCCAAACCTTGGGCTGGAGAAGTGCTCAGTGGTCATGAGGCCCAGTACTCTTGAGAGGGCCCAAATGAACTTCAGAGCACCCACATCCAGCAGCTCACAACCACCTGTAACTACAGCTTCATGGGATCTAATGCCCTTTCTGACTTCTGTGACCACAGCAGTCACATGCATAATCCCAAACATAAACATACATAATTACATAGTACAATTAAAAATAAAACAAAAGTTAAAATTTTAAGATTCTGGGGTCGTATGTACTTCTATTCTAGGCTTGGTGAGCTATGATGTAGCTGCAGCTTGCAACCTTGGTGGAGATATGCTAATACCTAGAAATTCCTCAGGAATTTAGAACTCATCACTTACCTACAAAGGATAAGGGCAAGAGTTATTCTAGAACTGAGCATAACTCGAAGGCCAAAACATAAATATAGTTTCAGAATCACATTTTAATAAACAATAAGACCACAGGAGTTAGGCTATGAACTGTTTTTATAACCATGTTATTGTTATTTATCACTCAATATGAAAAATTAAATTTAAATTATAAAATTAAAGTTTTTATGAAGATGAGTTAAACAACTGAAAGGCATTATCAGTACCACTGAACCTTTAAAATGTCCATTCCAGAAATTCAGTGGTATTAAAAACAAATGTATTTTTCATTTCATGAAATAGAATGAGCTGTGAGGAGACAAAGACAACACGGATTTTAACTAAATATTTTAAACTACTTCACCCTATGTAGATACTTACAGCTTTCTCCTCTGGGGAAAGAACACCCTCTACTGCTACTATCTGGTACTGCTTATGTTTTAGATTTCCCACAGATTTCCGTAGCTGCCTGAGACTACCAGCCTCCATATCTTGCTTTAACAGTTTCTGCATTTCTCGAGAAGGACATCCAGGATCAAATATTAGCAAACATAATGTTCGGTTTTTTTTCTCTTCAATTCCAACAACTGTTCGACTGTGACCTATTCAATGCATAAATAACAATTAATATGTCACATCTATACACAGATATTACTATATAAATATTCGACTTCTCTGTGTGGGCTTCTGTGTGTTTAGCGCGCGCGCACACACACACACACACACATTCACTTTTAAATAAGTACAGTCTGAAAAGGCTTAACATAAGTGACAAGTGGGCAAAGACTGAAGAGGACAGGGATGAACAAGCACAGGAACTGCAAAGGCCTCAGGATGCTGGGTTCCGCAAGAGGACCAGAATGAAAAGTAGCTCTGATAATCACCAGAGCACTCCCCAACCCCCACCTGTCCGTAAGCAAGAGTCATCTGCTATCTTAAAAATACCACAGTTTTGTGTGTGAGATCTACTAACCCTGATGCTGGAGATAGATAGGAGGTTTAGATGTACACACAACCTTTGGAGTCCCTTCTGTCCCTGAAGAGTAATAGTTCAATATCCATTCAAATAAGCGAGGGTGTGTACCCGAAGGGCCAGTTGACTTGTGAAAATCAATAATGCGGCACCTAAACAATTGACAAAGCAGATAAGTTAGTGAATATTTTATAAATTTTTGCATATTATTCTTTTTTGTAATTATTCTAACAAAAATCTTAATCTAGAGCAAATCTGTATATCTATTACTTCACTATGAAGAAAAAAAGTATAAATTTTTACTCTTAATTTAGAGATCATTTTGTGGGGAAAATAATTATTCAAATCACCATAGTAATTCAAATTATTCAAATCATTTGTAATAAGACTGACAAATGACCTAAAGGTTACAAAGATTTCATAACATAAAAAGTATTCCTGAATAGCAAATAAAGCCTACGCTTGGCTTTTAAAACTCATATGCAATAACCTGGGACATTATCACCTTTATTCTAATGTCTCCTGCCCTGATGATCAACTAGAAACTGATGGCTCTGCTGGGAAGACGGTCCGATGGGTAAAGGTGTTTGCTGAGCAAGCATGGTGACCTGAGTTTAATCCTTGGAACCCACATCAAGGTGGAAGGAAAGAACAGCTCCGCACGTTTGTCTTCTAACCTCCACATACACACTCAAACACACACACGGAAATAAAAAGTCACGTGCTTAGAGACACAGCTCAGAAACTAAAAGCACTACTACTCCTGCAAAAGACCCACATTTGGTCGGAATTGGCTGATAACTCCAGCTCCAGGGGATTCAAAGGCATCTGCACGCATATGTACATATACACAAACACACATCTATACATACAACTTAAAAATAGTAAAGTATTTTTAAAGTTTTAAAGAAAACTGACTTCTTGCAAGATTGTTCTGTACTCAGCAAATTTATAACAGCATAAACCAAAAGCAGATTAAGAAGTCAATCAGTAAGTTTTTGTACATCTTTATTTAAAAGAAAAAAATAAGCTGAATTCTGGTTTTAAACCCTAGAAGTCATTTGTACTAGTCAAAATTATTCTAAATATTTTCTGCCAGAAAGAAAGAAAGAAAGAAAGAAAGAAAGAAAGAAAGAAAAAAAGAAAGAAATTCTGAATAAGTTCAATTTTCTTCAATTCCATAGTGAAGAGCATAGGAACTAGGAACACATGTGGGAATTCACATTTCTATATCCATGTATCTCCTATTTGGCCCCAGACTATGTTGGGGTCATCTTGAATTAATGAGACTGTTGAGGTAAGCTCACTTCTGTGCTACTCTAAAATTAGTTTAAAGTATAACCAAAAGTATTTAGTATCTTGATTATTATAAACTTCAGCCTACACAGCCCATCCTTGTCTCTCACAGCAATGAAATACACAAAATATTGTAAACTGTTACAGGTCTCTGCTGTAGTCTGAATGCAGAATGTCCCCGTAGGCTCACGTGTTAGACTTGGTGAGCTAGCTGTGCTATCTGGGAAGGTTGTGGAGACTTGAAGAAGTCACCTTGCTAGAGGAAGCAGATCACTGGAGGCAGATCCTGAACCTTTTCAGCAGGTTTACATTTCCTACTGAGGCACTGCTTCCTGACTGCCGATGCAATGTGACAGACAGACAGTCTCCTACTTTATGTCACTATGCCTTCACTGTTTCCCACCATGATGGAACATATCCTTTGAAACTGTAAGTCAAAACAAACCCTTTCTCACTGAAATTGCTTTATCACCATGAAAATATAGCTAAGACAGTTGCTAACTTGAGTCAGACTAAATTTAATGCTGATAATTTGCAAATGAACACAATAATGTTAGATGTAGTTTAGAGTACATACTTTACTCTCAGTGAGGTCAGAAGTGTATAAATCTCACATGCTCCAATCCAGGCCTTTGTTCCCTGCAATTTGTTATTAAGTTGAGAGGCTCCCTGAGGATCAAAACCTTCATTCCAAGCATCTTCAATCATGGACTGAATTTTTGGAATACAAGGAACTGACATACCTGCAATTATGTAAGCAAATAAGTCACAAGGCCAGGTACTAACACACTGAACAGTGATATAATGGAATCACAGACACTCTACCAGATGGACCCACACGAGTCTCTAAGGCACTTATTCCTAACACCATCGGTAGATCATAAACTCAGATGGTAACAGTACTTTACGTACCTTTCAAGCAGTCACCATACACACCACTTTGCAGTAACGATGAAAATAGCATCTGGAAATTTCTATAACCGCAACCCCAACCTTTGTCCCCAAAAGATGAGTGAAAGTGGTCCACCACTGTAGAGAGCCACGCACACCTTACATCTGTGGCAATGTTCTGATAATACCTATAGAGGGCTTCAGTAACTCCTAAAATAGAAGAGATTCAAAACACTCCATTAGAAAGATTCATTTATCATCAGTAAATGGCTGTTTATATATCTAACATCAGCCCCAAGTGCCAAAGGAAACCCCTTGCAACTCAGCTTTAATTGACTTCTCAGAGGTACAACCTTAGCTCATGCACTGTCCCCACAACCAAGTTTTCTAACACTAAAATAGTACTCCTTGAAGTTTTCTGCATCTTTAAGCTCAACTGCAAAGCCTGAGACATAAAAGTATATATGCAGAATGAATGCTCTTCTTGTCTTTCCACTTATTACATGCACTACTAGAGCTTGCTCAGTTCAACCTGCTTCCGCCTAAAAGAAAGTACCTCCTGACAGCCTGTAGGGTTTCATAATCTACGGCACATCTAGCCGATTGCAATGTGGTCTCCATCTGACCTTCTAGCATTCTTCTTGACATAAAAGTGTTTGCTTCAACAAACAAATTATGCCTATGGATTTCAATTTTATTTCAGTATCACACTTTGTATACATAACAGGACAGTAAGTTCTAAGCCATAAAAAGATAAACGTGACAACATCCTGGCAACTAGCATAGACTAAACGCTCGAATTTGGTTAAGCAAGGTATTCAGACAAATTACATATGATTCTTCCTTTTAGGATATTCTTCCATTTAGAATCCTAAAAGTTGTCTAAGGACAAACGTCATCTTTGACTACCTTTTTCTGACTCTCAAGAAGAAACATTGTACTTTTTTTTGTATGTCCCCTACTTATCTAGTCACACTCTGTCATAGTAGGACATTACAAGTTTTTGTGTATATTTAGTCTTCTTTAAAATCTCTGAAGCTACCCACTTCATTGCAATGATATCTGTTATGTAGTTCATGCTGTCTCATATAGTATGTGGCATGAGAAAAGAAAGGTCATTATATGTATTCTATTTAAATGAAATACTATACACACACACACACACACACATATATGGAGACAGATAAAAAACCAAACCAACCAAACAAACAAACAAAAATAATCATGTAACCAATAGCTATAGCTATGCCCACTACCATAAAGAACAGAAGTTAGTTATAAGAAAAAAAAAAAAAAAACAAACCAAATTAAGATTCACATCGAAGAAAAACAGCAATGGAAATGACTTGAATGACTTGTTATTGAGTACTAAGTTATATATGGAGAAAAAATGGTGAATGCCGCCATGTAAGAGTCTAAGTGTCTAAGTCTATACACAGAGCAGGCACCTGGGACCAGAATGATGAATGCCGACCAGGATGAGATCAGGACGTAAGACAGTCCTCTAAGAATGAAGGGGAAACCTATGCGTAGTATGTATTTGAGTACACTCTGCCATGCTTGTCACACAGACAGGGACACCTCGTTTCCTAGTAACCTTCATCTTAGCAATGATACCACACAACCACGTTACAGAAAATTTTCTTAGAAGTATTTTTAATTCCTAAATTTCCTTAGATGTTTTCCAAATAAACTACCTGTTGTTAAATTATACTTTACTGTTTAAGATACAAGACTATAAAGGGGTATTAAATGACTATTCTAATAGACACCTGTATAATTAACAAAAAAAAATTAAAATCTTTGCCACAGAGTTGATGAGATGCCTCAGCAGAAAGGACCCTTGCTGCTTTTGCAAAGGACATGAGTTCAGTTCCCAGTGCCACACTGGGCAGCTCAAAACCAACACAAATTCCAGGGCATCTGACACCCTTGCAGAAGGAAAGGAAAATCAATAAATGGTGTCAGAAAAAGAATTACACTAGTCATATGTACGTGCGTACAAATACAACCCTGTTGTAAATAAGGACAAAACTCAGACGCCTCTTTCCTTCCAATCTCAGCCTTACCCTGTCCCCATAAACAAAGAAACCAGGTGGATTAAAAATAAAAACAGAGGGATACAGGTTCCATTCTCAGCACACACACAGTGGTTAAAAACATCTATAATCCCAGGTCTGGAGTATCTGATGCCCAATTTTAGCCACCATGGGCATCAAGCATGTAAACAGTGCACAGATATATATGCAGGTGAAAATATAAAACAGCATATTTAAAGAATCATTAAGAAATGCACATTTGTGATTTTTTTAAAAAAAGCCCTTCCATCTAAAACCCACACAATACAAAAACAAAATCTGAGAGCTGCTGTGTGTGGTGGTTTATAGCTATAACCCTAGCACTTAAAGGCTGAGGCAGAGGTCTGCTAAGAGTCTGAAGACAGTCAGGCTAACCTACCAATTCCAGGCCAGCCTGTACTACTGAGTCTCAAACTTCCCTCCGAAAACATGAGACATTTAGAAAATATATTCAAATTTAAAACTTTTATCTAAAGATACCGTACACAGGTCTGGCATAGTAGTACATGGCTTTAAATCACTGCACTTGAGAGGCAGAGGCATGTAGATCTCTGTGAGTTTAAGACTAGCTTAATCTACAAAGAGCTGTAGGACAGCCTGGCCTATATAATAAGATCATGTCTCTAAAAAACAAAAAAAAGAAAAATGTGTGTGTGTGTGTGTATGCGTGTGAATAAATCTCCATTTATACCCTGGATCTGGAGTTACAGACTGTGGTGAGCTACCAGGTGGGTATTAGGAATTAAACCTGGAATCTCTCCAAGAGCAACAAGTGCTCTAAACCAATTAGCCATCTCTCCATCCCTGTGAGATCATGTCTTAAAGAAGAAGTCTAGTCATAAGAATGCAACTGTTTCCATATGAACTATATTAGTGCCCTAACAGAGATACAGAAACATAATTTGGAAAAACAAGACAAACAAACAAATAAAACAGTAACTGGAAAGATGGCATACCATCCTGAATAAGGCAGATCTGATTATTAATTTTGGCTAGTCCTAATGTTATATACACTCTAAGTGTCAAGTACATGACAATGTTCATTTGGGCCCAGAAGAAACACTACAAATAAAGCTTTTAGTATTCAGAATGAAAGGAGTAACATGAGGTTATTGAACATTTGAATTGTAGTGTTTCCAACTGAAATGTCCTGTAAATATAAAACAATAACAGATTTGGTAGATTATACAGAGAATATAAAATATTTCAATTACTAGTTCTTATGAGGTAAACATGTGGTAGATTATACAGAGAATATAAAATATTTCAGTTACTAGTTGTGAGGTGAACATGATAACTACTAAACTATGGAAAAAGTCCTCGATACCGACAACTTTTTTAAATGGTACCATGACACTGCATTTAAACTATTAGAAGATGAGATTTAGACTCCTGATAGTTCAACAGGAGTTTTATAAAGTTTACTGCCAAAGCAATACATTCAGCAGAAACCATACTTTGACTATTGAAGTGTTCCTGAGCTATGGACAGGTATGTAGTAAGTTATTGCCTACAGTGCTTACCGTCAGTCACCATATTAGGATGGAACATCTTGCTAAGCTGCAGTGGTCAGTAGTTTTTATATATATATATATATATATATATATATATATATATATATATATATAAAAAATGCAATTTCAACTCATAATATTTTCAACTTACAATGATCTATCAACACATAATTCACTATAAATGGAAATGCTTCTGCAATTTGTGTTAATTTTTATTTTCTTTAATGTGGCTTTAATAGATATAAAATTCATGTAGCTTATATTATGTTTCTGTATTGTATTCAGTTAACCAATAATTTAAGCTAAAGGTTCAGTGACATGTCTGCTTTGGCATAACGGAGCACTTTCTGCTTAGACTGAAGGTGTATCCACAAGAGGAAGTCTCGTCTGGTACTGTAAATATGGTCAAATCCCCCTGTGTAGGTAGCGTACAGCCGCAGAGGAAAGCTACTATAGTTTCACCAAATGGACATGATACGCCTATTCAATTGTCTTCTAATGTTATATTGACATCCACAGATTAGTATTGTTGCACATTTTCATCAGAGAAGATTCTTTTGATAGTGGGTGTCAGTAACTACTCAAAGAACTGAGTGAGAATAAATGACCATTTGATAGTCAGTCCTAAATGGGTTATCTACATTAATCCCCCCAAGGCTCAGGAAATATCAAGGAAGAGGGCACTGTAAACAGCAGAGGTGACTGAAGAAGAAGACAAATGTGGAATGCTGTCTTCTAGGCATGGCATGGCTGCTAGTTTTCAAACTCAGCAGCAGTGACTATCTTAACAGGACTAAGCTTGCCAACACTGTCACAGAGATAAGAGGTGTTCACAAGGACCCACCCATCTGTGGATTTACAGACATTAAAGTATGATTAGGTAAGAGCTAATAAGGTCCTCCCTCTTCCACAGAAGCTATGGGGAGTTGATTAACCATTAACTAGGGTCGGGGTGGAGAAACATATCATTTTTCTCACCCATGCTCCTGTAAATACCCTTCATTCATGTTCTTGTAAGCAACCCTTCACCAAAACCAAATAAAGACAAACAAAAATCATGTGGCAATAGGGATGAGATGGGGTCAAGGGGTAATGGTGGATCCCAGCTGGGAAGAGGAAAAGGGAGCAGCAGATGCTGGGGGACAAAAGAGGGTAATGGGGTGGTGGTAAACATGACCAAACTATATTACATATATGTATGAAAATAGCATATTAAAGCATTATTATATATAATTAATATATGCTAATAAAAATGTAAAAATAATCCAAAAGGTTCATTTCCCATTGTTGTGAGTTAATACAACTGAAGCCAAATTATTCTAAGTGAATTATTTACTATAAAAAAATAGAAGTTTACAGGTTGTAAAATGTTTTGTAAAAAATGTACGAACATACAATTTCACCTCAAACTATATAAACTGTTGATTGAAAATTCAACAAATTCAAGTGGCTTTATTACTCCAGTGGTATATGCGATATTAAAACCGTGGCTTGGATTTTTAAGCACTCACCAGAAGTTTTTGTTTTTCCATCATCAATACCAATAGCTATTGATTCCAACATGTCAGCTTTTCTGCTATGAAATTCAGATGGATGCATTCTTCCCCTATTTACTTCTAGCTCCATATGTCGTAGCTGCTGTTGTTTGTATCCTCCAGAATTATCTAAACCATACTGCCGCTATTGAACATAAAAACAAATAACTTATTTTTGTGTCCCTGTACTTCAACCACATGGAAACTTAAAACTCTTTTTTTTTTTTTTTTTTTTTTTTGGAAATGTATGTTGAAATATTCTGGTTTATGGATTTTTCATACAAAAACATGTAAAGATAGATTTAATGAATATTAAACCATATATCCATAACTTAATAATTAGATATTTCTGTAAGCTTCTGTAACTCTTATAAATAATTAGTTGCTTTCCTTATAGTATAGAAATGAAAGACCTACCTTTCTATTAAGGTATTAAGAAAGGCAAATTCCGAAGATATTGATAGTTACAAAAGAACTTTCGGGAACAAGCTATTTTGTCCCAACACTGATCCAGTAAGGCCCACTTAGTTCATACATCACTCAATCATGCTACCTCATAAATGAGCTGTTTTTGCAAAATGGACTGAGAGGCTCAAACATATAAACTGCCTTGATGGGTAAACTTCCTGAGATCTAGACAACTTACAAAGTTATATCGTTATTATGATTAATCTTGATTACCAAGTTGAAATGATTTTAAAATCACCATAAACACAAACTTTTGGGCATATTTGTGAGGTTGTATCTAGACTGGGTTAATAGATAGGAAATCCACCCTATCCCATGGGGTGAGCTGAATAAAACAACAAAGTTACTTGTCCCTCCCTGTTTCCTGGCTGTGAATACAATGAGAGCAGCAACCAATACCTTCCTCACACTGTACATGAGCCCTCCTCCCTTAAGGTGCTTCTGGTCAGTTAGTTAATCAAAGCAACAAAAAAGGTGTAAGGAAGCTTACCAAGGAGTGGGCCTCTACTGTAAGTATCCTGACCGTGGAGTTCTTAGGCCTCTGGACCTGGTTTATGATGAGGACTGTGGAAGTTTCAAACCTCAGGCTCAAAAAGCCCTTGAATATTGTGAGCAGGGCTAATGGGGCCATGCACATAGAGTGGAAAGACCAGGATGCCAGGAAGAACGGAAACAGCGGAAGTTTGGCTCAGCGGGTGTCAAAGGCAAGGTGAGCTCCCGACTCCTGCTCTTAGCACCATGCCTTCCAGCCTGTCCCCACACACTCCACCATGATGATAATGGACTAACTCTCTAAAACTGTAAGCAAGCCCAATGAGATGCTTTCTTTTTTAAGGGTTGCCCTGGTATGGTATCTCTTCACAACAGAACATTCAGATAATTGTAAAAGAGATAAGCACATTAACAGAGAAAATGGCCACTGTACACTGAGATCAAAGGAACCTTTATTCCATCCACTAAAGACTCCATTTAAAACAAAGGACAATTCTTATAATCACTACCCCATAGGAAGAACAGTATCAACCAACCCGACCACCCAGAGCTCCCAGGGACTAAATCACCAACCAAAGAGTATATGGAGGGATCCATGGCTCCAGATACATGTGTAGCAGAGGATGGCCCTATCTAGCATCAAATGGGAGAGGAGGCCCTTGGTCCTGTGGAGGCTTGATGCCCCAGTGTAGGGGGATGCTAGAGCACTGAGGCAGCAGTGGGTGAGTGGATGGAGGAGCACTCTCACAGAGGCAAAGAGGGGGAGAGGGAGGATGGGATGAGGGGTTTGTGGAGGGGAAACCAGGAAGGGGGATATCACTTGAAATGTAAATGAATAAAATGATTAATCAAAGAAGAACAAAAAGACGATCCATTTGAAAGGAGGGGGCCAAAACTGAGACTGCCACTGAACAGTTCTCTAAAAACAACCAAAACCAAAACCAAAACAACCCTATCATATAGGAAAGTGTTTTCCCATGGTTGGCACAGTAAGTTAATTGCAAATGTGCTCCAAAGGGCAAGCCTCTATCCCAAGACAGTAGCAGAACTTGAATGTTGTCCAAGTGGTACTGATTTTGCAGGTAGGAAAGATGCAGGATTAACTGGGTTTACACTATGGTTCTAGAGAACCACTGAGGTCATGAATGTGCAGAGTCCTCCCATAGCCAAGTCCCAGCAAGGAGGCCCCAAGAGGTCAGGGAGTAAAGCTGTGAAGGTAAATCAGAAGCTGTAATAGAGATGCTGCGATGACAGAACCAAAGGCTATGTACTGAGGAAAGTAGGCACAGAGTGAAAATGGCCCAAAAGGCGGCTATTTGTGCTGCAGGCAGCATAGCAGGAGAGGCAGCACTAACCACGCCCTCTGGAATCCAGTGGTTCCATCACAAGTCCCAGATGCCTAATATGGAGCTACAGGGTTTGGTGCTCGCTCAGCTGCACTATGTTTTTGCACTGGTCTGATATTTCTTCCTTTTTGGAATCAGAACACCCCACTCTGCACCATCATACAGTAGAAGCACAAAATGTGTTTTGTAATACTATACAGGCTAACAGTTAAGAGATTGGTTAAACCTCACAAGAGAGAGACTCTTCACTAATACTTTCAAATAGTACTGTATTAAAGACCATGAGATTCTTTGATGTCATAGAGAATATAAAGTACATTATTAAATAGTATGCATCTATTTTTTGTCTGTTACAGGATGTTAGTTTATATTAAGATAGTGGTCGGGTGTCAGAAGAGACTCTCTCTATAGTTTTGAATAGTACTGACACCATTAAAGACTATAGGAAGCTGGACTGAATGCCTCTGAAACCCATAGTGGAAGGGCAGAACTGATTCTCCAATATTGTTCTCTGATTTCCACATATGCTCTATGGCATTGGGCGAGAAATATGTGCACACAAATGCACACAAGTAATAAATAAAATAAAAATCACCATGGAAACAAACCCTAGGAAATGAATATGAGAGAGCTTATAGATTTTGTTAATTGAAGTGGGAAACCTCCTTTGAATATGTACTAGGCAATCCCATGGGCTGGCCTTTCAGACTGAATAGAAAGGACGAAGTGTACTGAGACCTGTAACCATTTTGTTGCTTCCTTAACTGTGGATGTTGAAAACTCAGCCGCCTCCTACTCCTCTTGTCATGCCTTCTCTACTGTGACCGATTGTATCCTCTCAAACTGTAAGCCAAATGAACACTCTCCACTTTATGTTGCTTCTTGTCAGGTATTTGATCACAGCTACAAGTATCTAACACAATAACAAACCTTTTTAAATGTTAGGGACTTTCTGTATTGTTGATATCCAAAAGGCTTTGTATATTTTTATGGCGTTGCATCTGGAACATGAAACTACAGGCCTGTTTTGAATACCTGTGTCTCAGACCAAGGTGCTATTTTGGGAGGCTTTCATAGAACCTGTCGGAAGTTGTGCTTCCCTGGCAAAAAGAGGCCAGGAAAGAGCAGGCCAAATTACTGTCATACAATCGGCCTCCTGCTTGTTCCACTGTAATATGAATGGCCGCTCCATGTGTTTCCCACTATGATAGCCTGAAATTGTGAATCCAAATAAAAAATTCCTCCCTTAAGTTGTTTCTGTAGACAAGTAGGATCACAACACTGTAAAAAAAAACAAAACAAAACAAAACAAACAAAAAAAACCCTAATATGTATGGCAAAAAAAAAGATTTGAAAAAAACAATTTTTCTTACTTGTCTAAATTCTGATATTAAAAAAAAAAAAAAAAACAGTTTGCAATAAATAAATAACCAATGAATTCTGAGGGGTAGGGGATCCTAAATTAGATCTTCCAGCACCCATTTCAAGGAAAATCAATCATGTGTAAGATGTCTGAAAAAAAAAAAACCACACACACAGAAGAAAATTTTATGTATAATACACAGTACTAAAGGCTTTCAGGCATACATAAATCTGGAAACATTTTGAGGTCTGTTCATAAGCTCTTTATATTTTTACTATCCCGTTAAGACATAAAATGACATTAAAAACTCTACAAGTGTTTTCAGTACAAATAACCATAGTTCACAAATTAGAAAGGAAAAAGGAGGCACATTAAAATTTTTAATGCATTAAACTCCCTCAGATGCTGCCACTTGAGTCCAACAGATACTACAGTCACATAAGGAGAATGTACCTCAAACATCATAAACCACTAAACTCTGAACATTCACTAAAATAAAAAATGTCTTAATTTGATTCCTTAAAGGAACTTCAGACCAAGGAGAGAGACACAATAGCTTTAAGTAAACAGATCTCAGTACAGTGCCCCACCCTCCCACCAACCCAACATCTGCATAGCTTCACGGGCACACTGACTGCCCAACAGTTGTCTAAGCCAGGGAAAATCACTAAACACTTTATCTTCCTTCTTCATTTAAAGACAGGAAAGAAGGAGAAACAAAACAACAAAGCCCTGTAAGCTCCCTATGAAGACTTTCCCATAATTCATCTGAAATGATTATTCTAACACCTGAACATTGTTTTGGGTTTGTTTGTTTGTAATGTGCCCCAGGTTGGTCTCAAACTCAAGAGATTCACCTTCCTCTCAAACTCAAGAGATTTTTTTTATTTTTACTGTGCATGCCTGTGGCTCTGGAATTACAAGCAGTTATAACCTGCCTGAAGTAGGGGCTAGAAAAATGAACTCAGGTCCTCTGCCACAGCAGTAAGCACTCTTAACCACTGAGCCATCTCTCCAGCTTTGGAAAATAGCTACTTTTAAACGTTTTCCCCCCATAAACTAAAGTACACAGATAAAAAACAATTTTTTTTACACAATATGGACAGACAAGTAGAAATCTTTTTGACTGTGAACCTTAGCTTTTAACAGCAGAGACATATTTCTAAACCTAGGTAGACATCTCACAACCATATTTAGGAAACAAGAACTTTATTCAACAAAACTGTTACTAATCTTCGTACCTGCAACTTCTGAAACTCTTCCCTTTCTTGTCTTGACTCTTCAGATTTCCTCTTTCTGTCTTCTTCTTGCTGAAGCTGGTGAGCTAATTCTCTGTCACTAGAGCACTGGACTCTGTCCATGCCTATTGGAGAGTAACAATGCAGATTCAGTCAATGCTTATGCTCTAGCAAGCATTTCTCATTAACTAGCTAATGTGAACATGCAACACCTTTAGAGAGTATCACCTGCCGAGAAAAACAAAAGTGAGAGGTTGAGTGACCCTTGTCATGGATGTCTCTGAATACAACTAATGGAGAGAAAGAAGAAAGTAATAAAGAATATAAAATATATATTCACAACCTCCAACTGTTCCATACAGTTACAGTTTTTACCTGAACAAGCTGAATAATTTTATAGCATAATGCCTTGCTTCCTCTCTCCCAGTGAAACTCAGATTCTTTAGTCAATGGCTTCTGTATTGTATCTTGTTTCCTACAGTCTTTACTGGTTAGGGTCCTCCAGTAAAACAGGACTGAGAACAAGATAAGAAAATACCACACACAGGCGCTCACTCGAGCACACACACACACACACACACACACACACACACACAGAAAGATAGAGAACATTGTTAAATATCATGAATCATATGGGAATGGATCACACAATGATACAAATGAAAAGTTCTTTATAGCCTGAGAGACAAGGAAACCAGTAGTGAGGAAGTTGAAAGTGGCAGAACCAGTTTGGCAAAATCAGAGATCCCAGCATGAGGTCAAAGGCTCAAATTTTCTGGTAGGGATGATCACAAGAGTCCTAGAGTCCAAAAGCCAAATACCCAGGAGTATAACGGCAAGGAGCAGCTGCAGGAGAAAGAGCCAAAGTGAGTTTGGCCCTTCTTCAGCTTTCCTGATCCATCTAGAATCCTAGATACATTGGATGCTACCCGCCCACACTGAATGCAGATCTTCATTCTGTTTGCCAACACACACATCAGTTTTTCTTGGAAACACCCTCAGAGCCACACCCAGAAGAAACAGTTAAGGAGTCTCTAGGTATTCCTCAATTCAGAGACAGTATAATCCACAAACCTGTTGGTTTAACTCCAAAACTGAATATTCTTTCTTGCAAACCTCTCAGCTGTTGTGACACCTTACTACATGGTTCTCCCTTCCATTCTTGGGCATGAAATTCACAACTGATTTTTAACACGCCCTGAGACTATTTTCATTGGTTTACAGAATATCAATACAAAGCCTACTCATTAAGTAAAAATTACCCAGACATTCTGCTTTGAAAAGGTTACCCCTTCCACAGCATCCTCTTACAATCTTACACAAAGAAAGGTAGCTGTGCTGGCTACTTTTATGTCAACTTGACACAAGCTAGAGTTTACACATAGACAGCCAGAGCTATATAGTGAGACTCTGTCTCAAAAAATAAACAATAACAACAATAACGAAAGACTGAGTATAGGCAAGTCTGAAGTGCATTTTGTAATGACTGGTATTGGAAGGCCCAGCCATTGTGGGTGGTGCCACCCCTGAGCTGATGGTCCTGGGTGCTCTCAGAAAGGAGACTGAACAAGCCAGGAGAAAACAAGCCAGTCATCAGCACTTCATGGCCTCTAAATCAGCTCCTGCCTACAGGTTCCTGCCTTGGGTTCCTGCCTTGAGTTCCTGCCTTGGGTTCCCTCGGTGGTGAACTATTACCTGGGAATGTTTAGATAAAATAAACCCTTTCCTCCCCAGGCTGCTTTTGTTGGTAGTGTTTTATTACAGCAACAGGAACCCTAAACAATGACAATGACATGCCAACTGGAGTAGACAGTATTAGACCACTGACATGGAATAATTTTCCTCTTGTGGTTATGAGCAAAGCAGGTACATGATGCAGAGATCACAGTTATTGGTAGTAAGTCACTGAACATTAAAATCTCCCACTTTACCAGGAGTTGTCTACATACTCCCAAATACTGACAGAGTAATAAAAATATAAACAACTTCTCTTAGAGGTTGCTTTATTTTTCAGTGGCTTAGGATCTAAGACTCTACCCCCTTCTAGAACTCTGTATGAACTGTTTAATATTATTTATAAAGATAGACAACAGGCCCAGGAGATAGCTTAGTCAGAAAAGGGCTTGCCTTATAGACATAAGGACCTAAGTTCAGTGCCCAGAACCATGTAAAACACGTGGGTGTGGTTGTCCATGGTTGCAATTCTGGAGATAGGAGTAAACCTGGGATCAGGCCTAATTGGTGTGCTCCAAGACAGTAAGAGACCCATCTTAAAGGAGCTGTATAGCATTCCTGAGGATGCCATCCAAGGCTGTCATATGGTATCCACACAGGCACATACCCATTCACAAGCACTTAGACACACATGAACACACATACAATGTAAAAAGAGAGAACACAGAAGAAAAATGTTGTAGTCATTTTTACACTGATTATTTTAGAAGGCAACCAACAGGCAACACATATTGAGACTTTTAAATTACTATTTTGAAACAATTTCCTTGAGATTGAAATATTTCATCCTGCCTAGTAGCTCTTTTAACAGGAAGGTAAACAAAAAAAGCTTTAGGAAGTCCCTGAAAATGACAAGATTTACTAAGCTCCTCCATGCTAGAGTAAGTAACAAAAGCTGACAGAATGGAGCCAAGCTGCAAAGACTCTTAGACAAGCCCCTGTTGCCTAGAAGAGGTTTAGACCAACTGAGCCACTTGGAAAGAACTCTCTCCAACCACCTGAGCTGCTTGCAGGCTGTGCAGTAGGTTCCAGGTTTCCCAGATTTTGTGACCTATCGACCATGACTGAGTGGGCCTTGGTGATAAGCTGTCTTTGAGTCATATGTACAACTGTAAGTACTCCTCTAAGTGATGCAAATAAAACCCATCAGTTCACCAAAGCAGACTTTGATAACAACAGTACTTCGGTCTATCATGGGTTCCCTATCTGAGGTAAGTAGATATGTGTGTCGTATCTCCCCAGGAATCATTTTGTCACACAACAGTTATAAGGTCCACATTAATTCAGTTTTTAAAATTGGCAGCTTTTTAGTTCAAAAATTTTGCTGGTTAAATGCTAACTTTGTTACTTTAAAACAATGAAAAAAACAGCTTTGACTTGTCAATGAAAACTTTAGAAGGGCACAGAGTTTAAAAAATACTGTCTTAGCCGGGCAGTGGTGGCGCACGCCTTTAATCCCAGCACTTGGGAGGCAGAGGCAGGTGGATTTCTGAGCTCGAGGCCAGCCTGGTCTACAGAGTAAGTTCCAGGAAAGCCAGTGCTACACAGAGAAACCCTGTCTCAGAAGCTCCCCAACCCCCCAAAAAAAGTACTGTCTTAAACGAGGAGCTCTTCACATGTTGGAGCAAAAACCACAATATATAACCTTTACTTGGATGCTGTCTCTACAGTTCATACTTTACAACTTTTCTGCAAAACAACTTCAAGGAAAGCAGTGCAGCTACATGAGAATTATCTAAAGAACAGATTTACTTTTAAACAGTATGACTTTATTCAGGGATAAACTGAGAGATGTGTGTTCTAGGAAACAGAAATTGAAATAATTTTAGACATAAACATACCTTGTTGAAAGCTGCTTTCTTCTAAATGCAAGTCCACATGTTCTTGGAGAATATGGTAATTTGTACAGACAAGCCCACACATGGGACAGTCATAGAGTGGTTGATGACAGTCTGTATTAGAAACAGGTAAGATAGTTTAATTTGCTGGATTTTTAGACTTCACTCCATTCCAAGGACTATCAACTTTATGAGTAAAATGTTTTTGTAGTTAGCATTAAACATATCACCAGGCATAGTGGTACACACTTCTAATCATTGCATCAGGAGGCAGAAACAATTAGATTTCTGTGAATTAAAGTCAGCCTGGTCCCACAGCAATTTGCAAGCCAGCTAAGGCTATACTGAGACCCTGCCTCAATAAATAAATAAACCAAACACATCAAAGACTTTCTACAACTTTCTACCCTTTATAGCTTTAAATAAAAGCTCTTTATAATTGGATTTAAAAGCTACTTCTCTCGGGGCCAGTGAGATTGGCGAGTAGATAAAGGTGCTGGCCATTAATCCTGATGATCTGAGCTTGATATCTGAGACCCACATTGTGACGAAGGCAACTCCCAAGTGTCACCCCCTGACCTCCACATGTGCTACGGTAAAAATACAATAGATGCAAAATAAATATATGCAACTTTGAGGTCGGTATTTGCACTAATTTCACAATACTGTTTGAAGACTGCTGGTGCTTACGTTGGCCTTGCATGATGAGTACACTTAACGGTGATAGCTAATCTGTGAGACTTAGGTTTCGGGTATACAGTGATGCCAGTAAGGCACAATGAGTTAATATCTAATTTTTTAATTTTAATTTTTTAAAAATGAATAAAATTAGTTTTCTGCTTCTATAGACAAAATGAATGACTGATTAACAGTATAGATCTCTCTTGCTACTCTATAATAAGAAAATAATAATCATTCACAACAGTGGTTTAAATAAGCCAAGTAGAAAGGAAAACTAAAACAAAGTGGGCAGGAGTCTGGATAGTGTCTGGGAGCTAAATCCCCAGTATTCACCACGCAAAGTAGTCAGACCCTGAACCCAAGCGTCCAGCACAAAGGTCAGCTCTGAAGTCATACTGTCTGCTCAGGAACAGGAGAGTAAAGAGATGACTCCAACAGGCAAGCCCAGAACAGGAGCCTAGCAAGACTACAGCCTAGCAGTAACAGCTCTAGAAGAGGGGCTCGGAATCACATACATACACAGAAAGAAAGCAGTAAGCAACTTATACATACCAGGCCTAGTCTGACATGGATGCAAAAAAAATGCCATCATGAAGGAACCATAAAGCTTCAGTGAGAAAGGACAATATAAAACCTTTCATAATAGATGAACAGTAAAATACCAATTATGAAATGCAGTAGGAGTTCTACTGCCAAGAAAGGCAGTCCAGAACAGACTAAGCACTGCTGACAAAATCCCAGCAGCTACTTGGGAAGCTGAGGCAGGAGATATTTCTAAATTAATTTAATAAAAATAGGAAAGCCAATCATATCTACTAAATCTAAAAGGATGGATGTGCTTTTACTTAGTAACTGACTCTTTGGGAATCTATTCAAAAATTAGTAAACTATCGATAAGTAGAATTACATGTAAGAACACATATTATTACTGCTTAATAACACATACACACAGTTCCCAAAATAACTGCAAACTGAAGAAGCTAATGGGAAGCTGTAAAGGAATATAACCTAATGTTTCAATAATTTAGTATTATTGAAACAAAGGAGAGAGCTGAATCTTTGCCAACATGTTCCAAAACAGCACTAAGAACAGTAGCTTCCATAAGCACTGCTGTAGGATATGAGAGGTCTCAGAGCCAGTGCCCAGAACTCTGTGCTTCTCCCTCTGGTCATGATATTACAACAGACCAAGACCTCATTACTTCCAGTTTGAATTCAGCATCAGCGTCTTACCATTTAACTCACGTTGCCTCATTCACATCAGCCTATACGCTCTTTTGCCACCACAAGTCTCCCAGGTCAGCCATCACTGTTCAATGGACTCATCCAAGGCCGACATAAGCACCAACACCATCAATGACTCAGTAGCCAGCGTCTGAGTTGTAGCAGTGCTTAACTGCAGACATCCGTTTCGCTACTCTGATGCAAGCTAGCACGCTTTCTCATCCCCCACCTCTTCCTGCCTCAAGCCCCAGAAATCACAGCATGCCACCAGTTAGCTGCAAGGTATCCCTGTGTGTTTTCTGTCTACTCCTCTGCTTGTCTTAACAGGTTCTGGTTGGCCCCATTTTCTAACACAGACAGAATTTCAATTTCGCATTTCATAGTCCCAAGTGGAAAACATGTCCCCTTCACTCCCTCTCAAGCCACTGTTTTCCCTTCTTCAAAAGCCCACTGCTCTGCTAGTTTCTGTCTTACACTACGGAACTATAAGCTTCATTAGCTAATCCTCTCATAAATTCTAGACAATTATTTTCATTTACTTAAAATGTCAGGACCTGAACCAATATCCTGTCCTAGCTCTCGTATGAAAAGAAATGGGTGCTTATCCTCACCCCTCCAATCTTTTCCTTAACTCCAATTTTGCCAACAATGTAATTATGCCCCTGACATATCATAACAAGTATCTGTCAACCTCTGAAGTCTATTCAAACCGTCCCTGTTCTACCCACCTCTCCCTCACCACTCGTGATTCTCCCACTCTGCTCACTGGCCTGACTGCAATCTGCTATATGAAATATACACATAGGCGCTATACTTCTCATTAGTCATCTCTCATTTTCCTGTGCCTAAAGGTTCATTAAATTAAGCTGACCACTCTACTCAAGATGACCAGGTTCTTTTTCACACCAAGCCACAATCAGTGTATCAGCACAGCAAACGTCTGCTGTCTTCATCAGTGGTGGCTCCTGTATCTGTTCATGCAGTTTCCCTGTGTAGTGGGTAATGAATCATCTACAGAGATTATTGAGCTAACTCAATGTACAACTATCAAAATAAAAGTTGCCCAAGACTAACCACCTTAACTATATGTGAAGGTTGACAATGCAAAAGTTAATTAAATAAAAGAACAAGTATAATGAAAAATGTGAGAATTGTTTTTTGGGGGTGGGGAGGGGGGGTCGAGACAGGGTTTCTCTGTGTAGCCCTGGCTGTCCTGGAACTCATTCTGTAGACCAGGCTGGCCTCCAACTCAATGAGAAATCTTTATAGAGGGATATAAGTGATAACCTGAATAAATGTGAAAATGGACGAAAACTTAAGATCAAACAACAGTTCACAAAATTTTCATAAAATTTAACAAAATGGTCCTAAAAATTAAGCAAAAAAATAAAAATAAAAAAAATAATGAAGGACTGGAGAGGTGGCTCAGCTCTTCCAGAAGACCACAGGGACTCCATGAATACCTGCGCGTGCGCACACACATCAATAATGAAAACAAAATCTTAAAAATAAAATGGGAATACCTAAGGAAATAATAAAACTAAAGGTCAAAGAACTGTCCTCTCTAACGTTGTAAAATCACAGTTAAAATAGCAAGCTAGTAAGGGATAGCTGAGTAAATAGGAGCTGGAAGACCAGAAACTGGCTCCTACAGATGCAATAACTTAAAGTCAGAGGAAGCAATAAGTTTTACATTCCAAATTCTCACGATATACACTACACACAACATCTACATAACCCAAACATAACAATCTGTAGAAGAATGTAAGTTGGTACTTTACGACCTCAGAGGAAAAATTGCCACTGTAGGCAATATACAGAAAGCGATGACTGATCAAAGTTAAGCCCTACAAAAATAAAAGGATATGCACTAGTGGTGGATAACCACGTAAGTCAGGATTACTCCTGAGAACCTACGTTCAAAGCAACTGAGTACGACGTGTCAACAGATAGCTGGAGGCGAATAGAAAATAGAAAATAGAAAAGAACGCACAAACGAAAAAAGAGAATTCAAAAACCATGCATTGCAATAGAGGAAATCAGCTAAAATGGTTGATAATCATGGAAATAGATTTAAAAAGAACACACACTGACTTTAGGCCTTTTCAAGGCCATTTGTAAATTTGTTTGCAAAAATTAATTCAAAGAAGTCATAGTTCTAAGTGCGAAATGCAAAACTGTAAAAACTTTTAGGAACTGGCAGGGTGTTCAAGTACAACTGTAAAAGATCTATAAGGAAGTAATTAAAATAAACTAATTAAACTGTTTGTTTTGTAAAAAAAAAAAATAGTTAAAAATACAAGTCACAATGCGTACACAGGGAGAAAATGTCTTCAAAGTACTTATCTGATAAAAGACTTACACCTAGACATGTGTGGTGGCACACATTTTAACCACAGCACGACGGAGGCAGAGGCAGGTCGATCTTGTCGAGTTTGAAGCTACCCTGGTCTGTGTAGAGAATCCCAGGCCAGCCAGGGTTACCTAGAGAGGCCCTGTATGAAAAACACAAAACAAACCCTTATATCCCAGTTACATGAAGCCCCCAAAGCTTAACAGTAAGAAAATAACTTAATGTCCGCAACCTATGTAGCCAACAACAGAGTCTCAAAACACAACAAGCTGCTGAGATGGCCCAGCAGTTAAGAGCACTTGCTGCTCTTGCAGAGAACCCAGGATCAGTTCCAGTAATTACGGTTCTGCCTCCCTGGGCAGCAGGCACATGTGGGCATGATGTACTACATATATACGTATGTGAGCAAGGCAATACTCCTGCGCACATAAAAATAAAGACAAAAACAAAACTGAAAGAGCTGAAAGGAAAAATATACAAAATTACAATTGTAAATGAGAATCCCAACAATCTCATAAAACCCAAAAAAACTCCTAGATAGAAAATACCCACTGGAAATAGATGTGAACATAAACAGGATCCAAGTGATGGGCACTGAAAGATACTCAAGGAAACAGAACACATTTTTCAGAGACTCATGAAACATGAACCAAGATAGACCATATCTGTATCTCCAGCTATAAAATAAGTCTCGTCTCAGCAATTCTACAAGGCTCAGTATCAGTATGTTTTGTTAAATAAACACCATGGAGTGTAAACTAGAATTCATTAACACAAACCCAGACTCTAGGGCAATCGAGATGCTCTGGGCTAGTGGGAGAAGGAACGCTCTCTAGAAACTAGAAAGTTTCCAAAACGGCCCAATTCAGCTAAAGCATTTTATATCCACATCAAAATTCTTATAATTTACTTTTATATTTCAATGATAGCAAGTGAAAAATACTACAAACGTAAAGTGAATCTTAAAAGCACAGTTGTAACAATTGACAAGCCAACTCTTTGGATACCACATATTAAACTGAGACTACTGCTTTTACAAAAATTTAAATAAATTGAATACTTTACCTTCTAATGGACTTTCTAAAAGACTGGCATGCTTTGTTTTCACATGAATTTCCATATCTTGACTACGCCCCTCAATTTTTCCACAAAATGGACATTCAGGAGGACTATATGTTGTTCCATAAATTGATCCTTGGGTCTCAGACAATCCAGACTGCTTTTCTCTGCTTTTCTGGTACTTTCTAGATTCAGTTACATTCTCTGTATAAAGAGCTTCATGTTTTAAAGTCCTATCTTTAGGAAGGCTTTCAGATGACTCTTTTGGAAAGTTAGATGCACAAGCTGAGTGAATGCCCGAAGCAAATTCCAGTGTACTCTGCAGGTTGGTGTTCTTCCGGTCTGAATTTTCATACTGCACTGCAGCTAGCTTCTCAAAGTTTTTTTCTGGTGTATTTTGTTCAAAATGAGCAGTTTCAATATGAAAACACATTTCGTTGTAATTTATACCTGACAACTTGCAGAATGGACAGACAATTTCGTTTTCCATGTGAACAATTAGGTGAGCCTTCATTTCTGCTTCTGAGGCTACAGTTTCACCACATATGTCACAGGAAAGCATGGTGGGGCATGGACCTAGAAGAGAAGTAAAACAAAATTGTAAGGTTGAAAGTCAGAGTTGAAGAAAAGCACACTTCATAAAATGATTTGGGACTCTTCTGTGGAGTATTTGGAGCTATGTCAGCTTTGGCAAAGAAATATTCAATGTACTTATCATTCCTTAAATATTCACTCTTATTTATAAGTCCTAAGAAAGCCTAACTACAGGTTTAAGTATTTCTGAGCCAAAAATTTAAACTCCATAGGCTCCAAAATCCAAAGCTTCTGAGCTGACATGTCACAAGTGGATCTATGCCTGATCTCATGTGATGGAAGACAGTCAGAACACGGACACACTGAAAATATACACAGATATATATTAAAATACAAGCTATACATGACACAAGCAAGCTTTATGTTTAGCATTTGTATTCCTAAATATCCTAGATAAAGGATATTGAACCTGAGTCTGAATGTCAAGATATCCGAGGTAATAATAAAATAAAATGTCTGAGTAAAACATTTCAACGAGGCATGGTGATACACCCTTTGAATCTCAGCACTCCTGAGGCAGAGGCCAGGTGGATCTCTGTTAGCTCGAGGCCAGCCTGGTCTACATAGCTGAGTTCCAAACCATTCAGGGCTGCATAGTGAGATTCCATCTCAAAAACAATAATACAAGGTATTTCATCCAAGGGGTAGAAAAAAAGTATGTCTAATAAGCTGTCCATGTAAGCTAAAGAAAAACAGAAGTCTACTGTTGAGCAACATATTTACTTGCATGTAGTATACAGAGGAAGATAGTTCACTTCAGAGCTTTATATGTGTCAAACTTAGTACCACCGCTGTGGGTTTACATACATGGAAACCCTGGATCAGACGGGTCACTATGGTCAGATAATTATGGAAGGTAAACACCGCAGAACCCAAAGGTAAAAGCTGAGAATGCTGTAGAAAAACAGCACTTACTGCCAGAGTTTAGGAAACTGGGTTATAGACGCTGGTTTCATTATGTTAGCTAACAGCTCATCCCTCTGAAGTTCACTATCAAACGAGTTATGAGGCTGTAGATTTGATGGGCTATATGTACTACTTATAATGTACTACTTACAGAGAAGTGCTAAAACTAAACCTTGTAAAGCAATCACAAACCCGGACCTTCCCCTATCACCTATCACCTGGCTGGCTGTCATATATTTTAGTAATAGAAAAGAAAAACGAGGGCAACTATTCCCTTTATCTAAATTCAGCTTTACAAAATCTTTCCACATTTTCTTTTTTTCTCGTTTCTCTTCAGACAAGTAAAAATAAGCTTGTTTCTAGAAGGAAGTTCTCTCGATACCCAGTTTCGTTGCTTCCAAGGACTGGGACACCGCAGATAAAGGATACACTGCAAGTGAGGGAGGACCTTCGAAGGGCTAGCCTGGGTACGGGATGGAGAAAGCGGTAAGGCCCGAATCTGACAAAGTTCTGCGCCAACGTCGCACCGGTGGGGCGCACGGTACCGGACCTGCCGCCACCCGGAGCCCGCCTGCAGACCCGGACCCACGGCTAGACCGCCGCTCCTCCCCACCGCGGGAGCCAGCCACCGCCCGCAAGAGCGCCCCACACAGCCCGCCCGATCGCCACGAGCCAGGCCTCCCGAGACGATGCCCCGCCGCGACCCGAAAGAGAACCCGGGCCTCCGAGGGCCCTCCGCAGTACCGCAGTCACAACAGCCCTTCCTCAATGGCCCTGGAGGGGAGAGTTCCCAGCATGCCCCGCTGCAGCTCCGTCTGAGTTGCGATGCATTCTGGGACTTGTGAGGGATTTTTGCAACTTTCGTTAGCGCGTCAGACCATCACAGCCCCTCCCATCCTCCAGTCGCAGTTTCCACTCCAGATTTGCTAAAACCGTAATTAGGCATTTATACGTCTGATCCCGCGGCAAACAACTGTTCCTGTTTACAGTGTCTGGGCTTTAAATTATGCTCTGCAGGTTAATTAAGGCAAGGTCCTTTGTTAATGTTACAAAGTTGTTTATCCCGTGTAACAGTCTGTTTCTCCCTCTCTGCCGGGTTGACCTATTAAGCAGCTACTGGAGTATTCGAATATGAAGATGACATAATCTGACAAGTATAATATTTTTAAATGATGGGGTATCATTGAACGTGGTACGAGGAGCAAATATATGTATTTGCTTCTCATTCTACTAAAGGAAAGTAAACGAAAACATTAGAAGTCATTGTAAGAGTGAAGATATTCTTACAGAACATGTCAAGCTAGAAAATGAGTACATTAGTAGTCACCAAATAGCTGCGAGGCCAACAACAAGGTCGTTTCTCCAGAGGTATAAAAATGTTCAGAAAACAGAACTGTATGGAATGTCTAAACAAGGGGTAACTAAAACTCTGCTTCCAGATTTCCTCCATCACCGCTTCCCACGTGACTCATCTTTTCCTCCAAGATAGGATTAGTTAATGAAGAAAGGTGAACTGGCCATCCTTCAAGGCTTCCAGTAAAGGACAGGAACACCAATCCAGCTACAAAACCTGCTACCTACAACAAGATGTGCTGGAGCAAAGGTGGCGCAGAACTTGAGGGAGAGGCCAATCAGTGACTGGTCTAATTTCAGGCCTAGGCCACTAGAGGGAGCACATCCCGAAACTGCCTGGATGACCAGGAACCACATGCTGGATAGCCCAGGGACCTATGATAGATTAAAAAAAAAAAAAAAAAAAAAAATCTAATGATATTCTGCTATACTCATAGATCGATGCCTAGCCCAATCGTCATCTGAGAGGCATCCTCTGGCAGCTGATGGGCGCAGATGCAGAGACCCACAGTCAAACATTAGTCTGAAACAACCCAAATTGGAGACACACACCACCCCACCCACCCCCGGAAGCTTGGGGAAGTCCTTGGAAGAGGTTGGAAGAAACCAGAGGGGTTGAGGACACCAAGAGAATGTGGGCCACAGAATCAACTAACCTAGGCTCATGGGAGCTCACAGAGACTGAAGAGGCAATCACTGAGCCTGCATGGTTCTGTGCTAGATCTTCTACATATATGTTACGGTTGTTAGTTTGGTGTTTTTGTGGGACTTTTAACAGTGGGAACGGAGTTGTCTCTGACTCTTTTGCCTGCTCTTTGGATCCTTTTCCTCTCACTAAGTTGCCTTGCCCAGACTTGATATGAGGGTTAGTGCCTAGTCTTATTGAATCTTGTCATGCCATATTTGGCTGAAATCCCTGAGAGGCCTGTTGTTTTTCTGAAGAGAAATAGAGAAGGAATGGATCTCGGGGAGAGGGGAAGTGAGACCTCGGAGGGGTAGAGGGAGGGGAAACTGTGGTCTAGATATATTGAAAACAAAAAATAAAAATGAAAAATATGAAAGAAAAAAAGAAAAGTTTAGAAAGATGCAGTTTGAAGGAAAGCTAATTTTTGTATCTAGTTTTTATGTAGATTTTGACTAAAGGCACATAAATTGAGATCACCAGGATTTATATTGTTTAAATAAAAGGCTAACTCAAGTTTTTTTAAAAAAAAAAAAAAAGAACTTTGTGGAATGTCTAAATAAGGGGTACCTAAAACTTCCCCTCCAGATTTTCTCCATTACCAGTATCCCATGTGATTCATCTTTCTCTCCAGTACAGGGTTAGTAAGGAAATTGGCCCATAGACACAATGAACTCAGCCATAAATGGGCAAGGCAGGTGCCAAGGTGTTGGAGTGAAAATAGGAAGTAGGAAAAGGCAAGTATTTAACTATGAATCAAAAGCTTTATGTTTGCCGGGCAGTGGTGGCACACGCCTTTAATCCCAGCACTCGGGAGGCAGAGGCAGGCAGATTTCTGAGTTCGAGGCCAGCCTGGTCTACAGAGTGAGTTCCAGGACAGCTAGGGCTACACAGAGAAACCCTGTCTTGAAAAAACAAAAACAACAACAACAAAAAAGCTTTATGTTTGAAATTCAAGGAGGACTCTGAGGTAAATTGCCCAGTGAAGTAAGAGTTATATTGGGTTATTAAGGCCATAGACAGGCAGGCAGCAGCAGAGATTCTCTGAGTAAAGTAAGTGCAGGTCCTTGGGCCAGAACAGGAGTCCTCTATAGGTTTCAAGGAAAGGGTGGTGGGAAGGAAATTTTTTTAAACTTTCTCTTGGCCTATGGCTGGCCATTTCTAGGGTAACAAGGGAGGGTTGGATGTTTTATTGGGGTTTCAATTGCTGTGGGAGAAAAAAGAAACATAACAAAAGCAATTTGGGGGAAAAATGTTTATTTCAGCTTATGACTCTTAGGTTACATTCCATCACTGATGGAAGTCAGAGGCAGGAACAGAAGCCGAAACACAAGTGTTACTTTTGAATATGTTCATTCAGGGCGAGACACACTATGGTATTAAAATTTGGAAAGTCCTGTTCAGGTTCCTTTTGTTAAGTTTCCCTTCTCAGCCTGTTATAGAGTTTGTGGTGCCTGAGGAAAGACCATAGACTCAATCCAGCTATAATTAAAAGATGTATTAATTATCTGCTAGAAGGACAAACAATCTCTGAGCCAAATTTGAGACTGCCATTCAGGGGGAATATAGGGAAGAAGTCTTAAAGGGGAAAACCACATGGAGACCTTCAATATCTACGCAAACAAGTAAAAACTGTTCTGTTCTGTTCTGCCAAGTTAAGTGACCAAGGCAACTCAAAACCAGTCTTTGGAGATCTGCATAAGAAAGTTGCAGAAGCAAAAACAAACACCTGTTAGTTATATCCTAAGAAGTAGAGAGTCACAGTTGTGCTATTCTGGGTGGGTATCATTGTGTCAGGCTTACTGGGAACATCCAGGGACTGGAGTCAGAGACAAATGGCTGATGAGTAACAAGATGGATACCTAGCATAAAATGGAGCTGCTTTAGCCATAAAGGTTCCCACAAACTCTAGATCATATGAATTAAAAGCACTGATTCAGATTTATGGAAAGGTAAAGGTCGTAATTTTAACTAAGCCATTCAAACAAAACCAACACCCATCTTGAGTAACCCTTTCTGTAACTCTCCGATTTTAAAGGTATCTGTAATATTAAAGGAGCCTAGAGGCCTCCATGAGCTTTGCGTTGCTAAAAAATGCCATAGATAGCCCTTCGTTTTTTCAACGGTGATAGGGAAATGGCTTCTTAGGCAGAGAGGAACTGAGTTTCTTTGGACCTAAAGTTGCAGCCTTTTGTTAGTGATACGGGGTGATATTGTCTCTTTTTTAGCTCCTTCTCTGCTAAAATAGGATGCTGCCAAGCCTAGGAAGGCTGGGATTCTGCTCAAAGGTCTGGAGGAGGCAGGTCCATCTGGTCACCTGTCAAGTTTTGTTGGAACATTTGAAGCAAGTGAAGTACCAGTAGCTTTGGCGCCGCATGGAATGCTGGTCCAAAGCTGGGGCTGAGGCTGGTAGGAAATTTTGTCAGAAGCATCTGGTTTATACTGGTTTCAAGTTGCTAATTTTGAAGGGCCACCTGATAGTGTGTTTGGAGTAGTTTGCAGTCTTTAGTTGATCAGAAATCTGCTGGGACAAATATATAGACTAGGAACCGAAGTTAAAGTTTAGGAACTTAAAGGAAAATCTTACATTCGGAACTTTTGGGCCCATGGTCCTGGTAGCTGAGAGAGGAAAGGAGTCACATTGTCAGACTCCGTGAGCCTTAAGTACTGGGATCCCCGCCTGAACAATGTATAGCTGGGGGTCAATGCAAAAGCAAGAGGAATTTATTGCTCCAGTGCACTGGGGTCGTCCTGCACCCGAAGGAGAGGCTGCGACCCCAGGCGGCCCTTCGGTGACTTTTTATATAGTTTCCAGGGGCGGTCTATTCCAGAAGGGGAGGGATCCAGTGGAATTTTCCAACAGCTGTATGCTGACCTCTTCAACAAGACCAAAGGAGGGGAGGGAGGGAGGGGAAGAGAGAGGAGAGGGGAGGGGAGGGGAGCTCTTTCTCAGGGACAGCCAGGTAAGGAAACTTAAACTTTACTTCTAGAGTCCAGTTGACCTTTGAGACTTATGACTCCCTCAATTCCCCATAGCTTACATGAATTTTTTAATTTACAAAAAGATAAACATTTTAATTATATTAGCATCACCACTGCTTGTAATCTGTACTAAACTCCATGTTGTAGAAAAAGCAGCTAACAGTTGTCTATAAAAAAGTTGAAGTGGAGCTGGGCTGTGGTGGCGCACGCCTTTAATCTCAGCACTCAGGAGGCAGAGACAGGCGGATTTCTGAGTTCGAGGCCAGCCTGGCCTACAGAGAGGGTTCCAGGACAGCCAGACCTATACAGAGAAACCCTGTCTCCAAAAAAACAAAACAAAACAAAAGCAAAAAAAAAAAATGTTGGAGTGGACTATGCCTTTGAGTCTTAGCAAAAGCTATAGATTTGGGTTTAACGAGTGTAAGATATATCTCTATCTATTTATCTCTGTCATCTCTATGACAGAGATGTATTTAACCCAATGGGAAATGCCTTTATGTCTGTACTTAGAAGATAACCTGTTGGGATAATATTCTTGTGTGCTGTGTAAAGGTTGCCTTTGCATTATTCAAATGTTGATTTCTGTACCTGTGAGAACACTGTCTGCACTTTGGTATTGTTATCCCAATTGCTCAGCACCTTGCATCTTATTTATTTTGTAAGCATTCTTCTCCATCACCTTCTAATTGGTTTAATAAAGATGTGATTGCCTATAGCAGGAAGGGAAAAGAAAGGTGGGACATCCAGCCAGAGATCAGAACCATGAGAAGAATTGAGACGTACAGGATTTGCCAGTCAGACACAGAGAAATTCAGATGTATAGGGACTAAAATGCTAGGTAGTGGGCCACGTGACAAATGCGAACTTGTATCCGTCCAGCAGCCATGGATGAACTGGGTCTACCTGAAAGGGAGACTGGAAATGAACAAGGGACGGGTGCAAGAGAAGAATGAAGTCAAGACAAAGTTTCTGATCGAGGCTCAAAGTTTAATATTTCGTACTGCTTTTATAGGGAAAGCCCAAAGACCCCATCCTTTGTTTTAGCAAGCTCAGTGGGCAGTCAACCCCTCAAGATTCCTGTAGGAAGCTGCAAATGCAGAGATGCCAGACTGGCTCCAGTCTGGTTGTTTATCCTACTCAAGGCTGGGGGAAGGGCACATGGACTAGTATAAAGTATTAGCATCTATTAAGTTATAGATGCTAATTGGGAGCAAGCCTAAGCTCTAAGTGTTAGCGTTCCTTCTAGACTCCGCCCCACAGTTACCTGGCAACAGCCAGGTGTGCCTGACTCAGTGTAAAAGGGGCTTTTTGTCCCCTCCTCTCTCTCTTACTCTCTTCCCTTTCTGTCCCCTCCCCTATATGTATTCCTGGTTGGCTCGCACACGCGCGCTCTCTCCCTCTCTCTCTCTCTCCCCTCTCTCTCTCTCCCTCTCTGCCTTTCTCTCTCTCTACTACCCCCTCAACTCCCCTCCACATGCCCTAAATAAACTCTATTCCCCACTATACCCATCATATGGCTGGTACCTCAGGGTTCCGGGATGCCTCAGCGTGGGCCCTCAGAGGGATCCCCCCCTCCACACCGCACATATCCCTGGCTAACTTTTCTTTTTTATAAAACACAACAATAAGGCCTGCGCTTTTATGGGTAATAAAAAGTCTCCATGTTGTTATTGGGAGCTGGTGGGTCAAGACAGTCTGACAATAACAACAGAAGAAGCTTTAAAGTCTTACGGTTGTGACTGAATAGTCAGTCCTCTACTAGCCAGCTTATCAAAACTTCATTAATTAATGTTAAAACTCTGAACTTTTGAAATCTAGTAAACAATAGCATAAAAGGGGGAAAGAGATTTGAAATGTTTCCCGTTTTCATAAACATTAAATCATTTTTTAACACTTTTTATGAATGCTCCGTGAGTTTCCCATCATGCACCTCACTCACATTCATCTCCCTATCCCTCATATCCACCCTTTGCTTTTGCAACCTTACCCAGAAAATATAAAACACACCCAAACAAACAAAACAAAGCATAGAAAACACGTGACAGCATATCCCTCTGTCCACACATCTTTACTTGTAACTGTTCACTGCGATGAGTCATTGGTCTGGTTTGAGGTCTCTGGCTTCTGTGACACCATCAATACTGAATCCTCCTTGGGACTCTTCTTGGTTATCCTGTTGTGCTGCCCTGTGTCATGGAGATCCTGCCACTTTGGATCAACCAGATTGGCACTTCCGCACATCCCCACCATTCACAGATGATATAGATTTTGGGGTAGCCAACTCAGAGATCTGGGCCTGGGTGGTAGCTGAGCTAGTCAACATATCAGTTCTCCCTTATCCACACCATCAGGTTGAGCTCTCCAGCACTGCCCTGGCTAGGCCATCCAAAGTCACTATCAGCAGAGGCAGAGTCAACTGCTCTCTGTCTCATGCCCTCCCAGCTCACACACACCCATGACTCTAGAGCCAGCTTCACTGTGTTACCCAATCAAGGTGTGGGGCTCACCCTCCCAAGTGCTGCAGCCTTTGAGGAACAGGGACAGCTTTCCTGCTCTCATACCTTCAAGGCTGGCTCACTCATGCCTTTGCATTCAGGGCTAGCTCCACCGTGTTGGCCAGAGGAGGTGCAGGCCAGCTCTCCCAAGTGCTTTAGCCAGTCAGTGCTAGCTCTCCCACACTCACGACCCCAGGGCCAGCTCTCCCAACTTGCTGCAGGAGGTGAAGGGTTGGGGGGTGGGCATCACCCCCACATCCATGCCACTTTACCATAGATGAGCTCTCACCATTGGGGCTAACTTATCTGCACCCTTTTGACCAGAGCCAGCTCCATTGTGCTGCCTAGGTGAGCCGCAGGCCCCTTTCTAGAGTATTACAGCCCGTAAGGAGTAAGGCCAATTCACCTGCTCTCCTGACTCAGGGATCAACTCTCCAGACTACCTCCAGTGCCAATGGATAAGGACACAATCCACCCCACCCCACCCCACCCCCACCTTACCCATGGCCATCCCATAACAGACAAATGGCAGGGCCAACTTTCCCACACTCGTGCCCTCAGGGTGTGCTCACCCACACCACCTCTCCTCCATTCCCACTCCACCCGATCAGGGGCCAACTCTACTGTACTGCCTAGGAGAGTTGCAGGGCCCCAATCTCCTGAATGTTGCAGCCAATGAGAGGTGGGGCCAACTCTCCAGAGCACCACAACCAGTGAGACGTCATCTCCACCAGGGGTGGAGTCATCTACGTGGCCCTTTGCAATTTGCATTTGCATATTTTAAATCATTTTCTGTACTGGTTGGTTTTGTGTGTCAACTTGACACAAGCTGGAGTTATCACAGAGAAAAGAGCTTCAGTTGAGAAAATGCCTCCATGAGATCCAGCTGTAAGGCATTTTCTCAATTAGTGATCAAGGAGGGAGGGCCCATTGTGGGTGGTACCATCACTGAGCTGGTAATCTTGGTTTCTATAAGAGAGCAAGCTGAGCAAGCCAGGAGAAGCAAGCCAGTAAGAAACATCCCTCCATGGCCTCGGCATCAGCTCCTGCTTCCTGACCTGCTCGAGTTCCAGTCCTGACTTCCTTTAGTGATGAACAGCAGCATGGAAGTGTAAGCTGAATAAACCCTTTCGTCCCCAACTTGCTTCTTGGTCATGATGTTTTGTACAGGAATAGAAACCCTGACTAAGCCATTTTCTTGGACCCCAGGAATTTACTTAAACTTTTGTATTTTCATGACTGTATACATCTTAGAACACCTTCTTACACCCTGAGAACTTGCATAGACTGTTAACCTTTTCCCTCCCATCTAATCATTTACCAGAGACACCAGTAGTTATTATTGAGAACAGTGATGGCAAAGCAAGTTCTTTTAAATAATGGGGCAATAAAGAATTGTACATGAAACCTTTATCCTTTAGTATGAAGCCTGTAGTAGAACAAACCTTTGAATGAAGACCACAAATTAGGGAACAACTTCTGTACATAAAGACCCAAGCATGGAAGAAAAGTTAAAGAGCTAGACATCTGTAATTACATTTATCCGTCCTAATTTTCATATAAAGCCTTTTTTAAAAAAATTGAAATAATGTGAAATATAACAGTAACCAATAAATTGTAAGAATATTTTTCCTAAGGGGTGTTAGATAATGTCTAGAGTTTATCCCACTATGGATAAAAGCTTTCCGCATTGTTGCATAGGTGGGCCCCATCCTTAGCCTTAGTCTTTAACTTGCATATGCAGTTTCTCTAGAAAACCTTGAGGCTTCGTGCAGTTGGGGCCTAATGACATACAACTAGATGGAAGGACTGACTGGATTCTCAGGTGAAGGTCCAACGACCTTGATTCTTTCCTTCTTTTGAAGAAATATTAACTTTGAGCAAGTTCAGCTCTTGGTATTTTAAGCAAGAATATCTACAGTTATTATTGAGAGATTTCACACAGAAGATTTTATCTTATAACAAGATTGTGTGTGTGTGTGTTCAGATGAAGGCAGACAAACAGAAAAGCTTAAAGGTATTATTTCTTATAAAGCTATTAAGTTGTATAATAATGTAAATATCTGTAACCCAGAGGCCATTAAATAGAAACCTATAAAAATCAGACTCTACAGGAACTCCGAAAACATTGACATCTGGTTGCTTTTGTTTTGTTTGTTGGTTTTTTGTTTGTTTGTTTGTTTTTTACAATTTAAACTATATCCAAATAACCGTACAAATCTTAAGGTACAGAAAATTCATATTTAGTTGTTTTAAAAGCACATAGTGTTTTTTCTTGGGCTGTCCTCTCTCTCTCTCTCTCTCTCTCTCTCTCTCTCTCTCTCTCTCTCTCTCTCCTAGAGTCATATGGCCTTCTGACCTTGGATAGAAAATTTGGAGGGAAATTTTAAACAACCATGCTTGGCTCAGAAGAGGAAGATTATTTTCTAGCCCAAGAGCCAGCTTTTTAATAAAATAGAACAGCATAAGACAACATTTTAATATTAGAGTATTATATACCAGCAAGACACCTAATCTCTGCAAAACCGAATCCAGTGATCAGAGGGAGAGAACAGAACAAGCAGAGTACAAGGAAGGCTTAAAGATAGGAAATTCTAGGTGCAGGCCAGCTTCAACAGCACAGAGAACAGCAATGGATCAGGAGGCATATGGTGCCCATCAGGGTTGCACACCACGGGTGTCTGCATCACCTCAGCCCAATGGCTGGAGAGTGGCCACAGCCAGAGTTTCATGGTCAGAGATAGGAGCCAGCTGGGAGATAGAACAAGCTGGAAAAAAGACATCCTTTAGAACCAGAGTAAAGGAAAAGGATCTAGACAGGAGGGCATAGAAAAGGGCCTAATATACCGTTGGGACTTAAACAGCAGACTTTGGTGAGCCAGTGAGAGGGTCAGAGACAGTGCAAGCTTCAGTGGGGAGCTAGTATACAGGCAGCCAGGAGCAGCCTACCTCATGGAAATCCTGAAAATGTTATGTGGTGCTCAGGGATAGTTTGGCTGTTTTCAGTTTGATTTCTATCTCTGCAAGAAAACTTGAAAACACAAATCCAACAGATAACAGAAAAAAGAAGATAGAACATCACAATCAGAAAAAAAAAACAAAACAAATAAACAAGACAGATAAACTCAGACATATAGTAGCTACCTTCGCTCATACACCAAAACCTGAAGGACAGTAGTGTTGGCCCCTTTGCCCTAAAGACTGGGTCGATAATCCTATAAGATCTTGTTCTTTGTCTCTCCAAATGTTCAGACTCCAAAACAAAATAGAACAACTCACTGATAGGTCCAAGCTTCAGAAAACCTTTAGCTAGCAATTCTACTTTCAATATGCAAATTTGGGGCAGTTGCAGTCTGGGATCCCTGGGGCCTATGTCTACTTTGGACTTGTTCCCTCTGGTGCCTATTCCAGACCTCTGGCTTTGAGTCTGGGGTCTCCTGGGGTTCTGGCTGGGGCCTCCAAATATCATGGAGTTTGTGATCCCTGGAAAAAGATTATTGCCTCGGTCCAGTTATAATTAAAAGATTAATTGATTGGCTGCTAGGAGGACAAAGAATCTCGGAGCTAAGTTTGAAATTACGGTGCAGGAGGGGGGTATAGGGAAGGCGTTTAAAAGGGGGGGAAACCACACAGAGACCTTCAATATTTATAAAAACAAGTCTGTTCTGTTCTGCTCTGCCAAGTTAAGTGATCAAGGCAACTTAAAACCAATCTTTGGTTATCTGCATAACCATGTTACAGAAGAAACAAAGCAGTTAGTTATATCATAACAAGTACATAGTCACAGTTGTACGTTTTTTGGGTAGGTATCACTGAGACAGGATTACTGGGAATATCCAGGGACTGGAGTCAGAGACAAATGGCTGGTGGGTACCAAGATATATGCCTAGCATAAAATGGAGCTTTAGCCATAACAAGTCATGGACAGTCCAAAGAATCACTTTTTATCGTTTGTCTTTTACTTAATGGACATAACAAACTTAGCTACTTTTTGTGTGTGTGGCAGGAATCATGTTGTTACATTGTATATTCAGAGCTTAGAATTATACGTGGGACTGAGTCTGCCTTCACTGCTGATTGTAACTCTTCAGAGTGGATTATGAAACTTGTGTGAGTTTGCTATAATTTAGACTACTTCATCTGGAGTTAATCCTTGTATTTATAGGAAACTACATTTGTTGAAAACCTTCAGGTGTTATATAAAATTATTTAAAAAATGACAAACTCAATAATTTGAAAGATTATTTTTTAAGGTAGACAAAAAAAAAAAAAAAAGAAAGAAAGAAAGAAAAAGAAAAGAAAGCATATCATAAGATCTTTGTAAAGCTGAAGAAGGCAAAAGACTATGTGGCTTTCATAAGTCCTGTGATTTTTTTTTTGCTTTTTTGGGTGCTAACTTCCTGATAGTAAGTCTGTTCTTTGGTATGCACAGCATTCCCCATTTAATATTGTAGTATAGGAAGGTAGATGAACGCACAAAAGAGCTGTGTTTGCAGGCACAGGGAGGACTAAAGGCAAACACAGCAGGCAGCGATTATTCAGGCTTCCTAAGAGGGCAAGCTGCCTAACGCTGTGGGTCCGTTCAGTGCCACCAGCTGAGCAGCCACGCCCCTCCGCGACCACGGTAGCAGCCACGCCCCTCCGCGACCACGGTAGCTGCCACGCCCCTCCGCGGCCGCCACGCCAGCAAGGGCTTCTGGGAGCCGGCTTAGGGTCTGAGGAAGGGGCGCTGGAGGCCGCCATCTTGGGTTGCTTGGCTGCTCACCGCGGACGGGCTGTAAGCGGAGAGTCCACCCTGTGCTGTCCGCAGCCGAGGTCACCGCGGGGCGCTGCAAGGAAGGGCTCGGGAGAGCACCGCGTGGATGGGTAGGTGCGAGGGACGCAGGCCGGCCGCGCCAGCGCGGGGCTGGGAGCTCCGGGTGCAGCCGGTGTGTACACCCCTTTACTTGAGAAGGCTTCGGGACCGGGACCGGGGTCTCACCTCCCAGAGGGCCACAGCTGCGGGGGCGTGGCAGCGATGACACTGCCCAGCCCGGTTCCCAACCTGCTCCGCGGTTCCTTGGTAATTTTCCATACGTGGCTTTCTGATCATCCCGGTGTGCTACGGGATGCCTTACGGAATTTCAGTGCCTGCAGGAGAGACAGGACGGCTTGGGTACTCTCCATGCTGCACCCGAGCAGGGGAGTCTCTTGCCTTCAGATCCAAAGCCAGCAACCCTGGGTTCCACTCTTCCTTCTGTCAGCTGTCCTCCATCCCGCTGGTTTTCAAGATGAAAATGTAATGTATAATGGTTGTAAGAACTAGGAAGCTGTGAAAGGTCGTAGAGAGCGAGGCGTCAAATATATTTACCTGTGAGATTATTCCACACATCGAAAATGAAGGTCTTTCAATGTAGGTACTCAATAATTGCTAATGCTTTGTCGGAAACAAGCTTGTTAAAGGTGAGGGGATTAGAGTTGACACCCCTCTCTCTGTCCAGGCGTGTCTTCTCCTAACAAGGTGTCCACGCACAGGAAAAATGAAGTCTTTCCTGCCTTGAGAACTTGCATTAACAAATATCAGAAAAAACAAAGGCAATTCAGATTCCAATTATGTGTCTAACTTCATCCAATGGTTTTTTTTTTCTAAGAACTGGCTTAAAAAAATAAGTTTATGAATGGAAACAAACACCAACCCCACCTCAGTTTGGCAACGTTAAAATGTCTGAATAACTTTTCTTATATTTCAAATAATTTTTGTGACATCCAAACCTTTGAATTCCAGTCCTTAAAAAAAAAAAATTGGGCTGGAGAGATGGCTCAGTGGTTAAGAGTGCCGACTGCTCTTTGGAAGGTCATGAGTTCAAATCCCAGCAACCACATGATGGCTCACAACCATCTGTAATGAGATCTGACCCCCCTCTTCTGGGATGTCTGAAGGCAGCTACAGTATACTTACATATAATAAATAATTAAATCTTAAAAAAATAAAACATTTTCCAGAAAAGTAAATTTCTTTGAATGAGACAACACAGTGAAGACGTCAAGACGCAGAAAGTTAGAATCACTGAAAATAAGAAGAAAGAAAACAAATATGTGTTCTTGAGACTACATTTTATTTGGATTACAAATTTAAACTGAGATGTTTTAGTGTAGTTGACAAATAGTCTAAGAAGTATCTAGAATGCAACGCTGTGATGGGGTTGAAGGGCCCGAAGGGATCCAAGTAAATGTGAAGATAAAAGATTAGAACTTTTATTCTCTTACATTTTTAATTGATTCCCTGAAGAAAATGTCTGTTCTTGTAATTTTCACAATGTGGTGAATACATTATGATAGTAACACATGTATAAATTAATGGTTGAAGTGACCAGGGAGGTAGCTCAGGTTCCACCCTACTTACTAGGTAAGCATGAGGACCTCTGTAGTCCTCAGCACCCAGGGCGTGGGCACATGGTGGTGTGCACCTGCCATTAATCCCAATACTTGAGAGGCAGAGCCAGACATATCTCTGTAAGTTTGAGGCCAGGCAGGACTATACAACACGTTCTGAGCCAGCAATTTCTCAAGGCTACTGCAGTGATAAGACATGACCAAGGCAACTTACAGTAAGAAATCACATCTTGACACAGAGACAAGGCGGAAAGGGAGACACTAGGAATGGTCTAAGTCTTTTGAAACCTCAAAGCCCGCCCCTTCCCGATTAGTTTTACCTACCGAGGACCAAGTATTCAAACGTCTGAGCCTGTGGTGGCCAGTCTCTTTCAAACTACCCCTTAGGCATATCATAAATTGATGAAATGCATATGTTAAAACTAGATTTTGAATAGCTATAAATGTGTCGTGCATTTTGAACTTGTAGTGTGTCACCAAGCTATGCCTTACCAACGCTGAACGCTTTTCTTCATTCTTGAGTCCTTTGCCCATTATGTTGTCATTTAAACTCCAGTAGTAGTGAGCTTTGTTTTGCTGTCTTTACCAGTGAGTTCTGATTACCAAATCGGATACCTGGCTTGGTACTTGCCTTGTTTGCCTGATGACCTAATGAAAGAATAATATAAATGTAGGGTGTGTTGCTAACACCAGTACAACTCAGATTCTTCTGCAGCGCCTGAGCCTTGCGTTTCCCCCACTCCCTTGATTTGTCTTCACCTCTTGCTTCTCCTATTTCTTTTTGGATTCATTTCCTTGTACCTTCTTTCATGAATATGTGACTACTCTCAAGAGTTGTCCTGGTCACCTTTCTTTTTGTGGCTCCCCATGCTGTTGGATGATCAAGTCAGTGCCCTTGTATGTTTTGGCCTGTATTTTAACCATCTGTATAGTGGAAAAGGGTCTCCTAAAGTCAGTACTCATGTGTTAAAATGACTACGATGAACATCAACAACATTCTTCTGAGAGGGCCATTGTTTTCTCGCCTTGATTTCTTTAGTTCTATAAGATCAAGTTTGAATTTATCAGACAGACTTGGGAGCTATGTTTGTTTTATGTTAATGGCTCGGTGTCTGCCTCTTCCCCCCCCCCCCCCCAGTCCCTTAGTGAAGCACACCTTATTTCTTACTGCTCCGACTCCCTTCAAATCCTTTGTCTGTATGTCTTCGTATGTTCTCTTTGTTTGGTAAACTTGTCCCACCTTTCCTTTTTCCATTCTTTAACAGAGAGTATCAGTGAAGCCTTTCTGAGCTTCCTAAAGTCCAGTTGATTGCTTTACCTTACTGTGCTCTCACAAGGCAGAGTGTTTATATTTTACTGGACTTCATTGCTTTTACAAACTAGTGTCTTAGATAGGACAGACAGATGAAAGCCTCTTCTGTTGACTTTGTAAGCTAACCAATGACAGTAGTCTCTGGTCAGACCTAGGTATGTTCCTTCCTCAACATTGTAAGAGTGTATTAAGTAATCACTAACCATCCGTCTTGTTTAACTTACAATTGAAGTACTACATTCGATTGCTGTTCAGTCTTCATGTGTACACCCAGAATAGGTCACAGCATAAACATAAAATATTCGTATCATCTACCGATACCATGTTGCTATATTAAAAGGGTTATAATTTTCTGAATGTAAAACTAATATGTATATTTCAAATATAACATTTCATATTTATGTTTCAAAAATATTTGTGTTTTTGATTGTTTTGAGACGGGATCTCACTGTGTAAACTCTCTGTGGTCTCGAACGCTCAATGTAGATTAAGCTGGTTTTGAACTGACAGAGATCTAACTGCCCCTGTATCTCAAGCGTTGGCCTTAAAGACATGTGCCAAGACACCCGTTTTGTGTTGCCATTTAAAAATATATTTGTAATAGAAATAAAATGTACAAACACTTTATTGCTTTGAAAGAACTGATTGTAGTGGAGGACTAAAAATTGATAGTACAGACCCAACACAATGACCTTGATGACTTTGGTAATAATCCTAAGTGAAAGAAGCCAGACTTCAATAAAACCTTGACATGTGCGGATTATTGATGCTAATACCATATTTTATTAAAAACAGGACTGTATAATACTGGCTCTTTCTTGATTTTGCCAGCAGTAAAATTCAAGAGTTTCTTTTACCCAGATGGTTGATGAGTTTCATGAAAGTGATTGCAAGATGTATGTCCTTCAGAAATGGTAACATACCACAAAGAGCAAAGGTGTTGTATATTGGGCTCTGTGAATTTACATCCAAATTTGTTACTCATTTAATATTGCTAAAGCACAGATTTGATTTGTTCCTGCAAAAATCTATATCCACATTTTATTGACAATATAGAAGCCTTTTCATGGGCTAGCATCTTTGTCCCCCTGTCTCTTCTACAAAAGCCTGGTGGCTGGCCTTTCTGCTTCTCTGCTGTTTATGAATTAACCTGAGGCTTCATTGCAAGTGGGATATCTGCTGGCATCCCCTTGACCTTGATATTTGTGAACTAACTAAACCTCTTTTTAAAGTAAGTTGCTTGGGCCCCAGTGGTCTTTAAAGCGTCAGAAAATATGCTGTGACTAAGAAGTTTTTACTAAAATATGTTTTCATTTTGCTCCAGTGTGATAGAGGAGTGAGAGAATGTAGTTTTTTGTCTGTAAGTTTAAAGTGGTTTTATTGGTCTGTATAATCAGTAGCTTAATTTAGTTGCCTAGAGTAAGCCTCTTATGTTGTTTCAAGAGTTATCCCTGTCTGTTTTCTTCCTCTAAGATTCAATGGCTAGTCCTGGGAAGGATAACTACAGAATGAAAAGTTACAAGAACAAAGCCTTAAATCCTCAAGAGATGCGAAGGAGAAGAGAAGAAGAAGGAATACAACTTCGAAAACAAAAAAGGGAAGAACAGGTAGGTGGTCTTATGTGGGAACAAACCTGGCATCGTAGAAGGAAGCCCCACTTGTCTGTCCCGGGTGCTGCGGCTCTGGGTGGGACAGGGGACACGCGGGAAGTGGCTGCGCATCTTCCCACACAGTCTGACGGGCAGGCGGGGATTGTGGGAAGCCTTTTAGGGCCCTGCCCGTGGGTGGGGGAGGGGACCATTCCCGGGGAGCGTGGGGCAGCCTTCTCCGTGGGTTCTTTAGCCCAGGGTCACGCAGTTGCTGCAGGATGCCGCAGACGGGCTAGCCCGAGCGCAGCTGGGGTTCCCTCCAGGACCAGGTCTCTGCAGCTTGGGGCGCTGGGCTAATTGCTTAGGCTTGGGTGAACAGGTATCATCTGGGAGCGCTGAGAAGCCCTCAGTGAGATATTAGATGTGGCTCCTTAATCGAGGACCGGATCCCTCGCTTCCCACCGTGGGTCCAGATGAAGAGACAGTCCATAATTCTAAGACGTTTATTTTCATTGTGGAGAGTGGCATGGATGGAATTGTACCCCTGCCTCTCTGGGAGGGGAGAGGCAGATATAGTAACTGGGAAGGGGCGTGGCTAAGCCTCTAGGTGTCTCATTAACATGGGGATGGCTTGGGGCTGTGTGGCCCTGCCTCTACCTGAGGAGGGGTGGTACATGACTGTGACCAGAGCCAAAAGCCTCCTGAGAGCATTGGCATAAAGTTTCCAGGCCCTTGCGGATTCTGCTGAGTCTCCCAGAGTTTTAAGCCTGTGCTCAACCGGGTGCCAGACTGCCTGTCACAGATCACTGCCCCACAGTCTTAGACACTTAGTTTTGCCTAGCAGCAACAAATCCATCCATCCTTCACCCAGTCAGTATCTCATGTGGAAATTTGCAACTTTAATTATCATTGCTGTATGTTAGAAAATTTAAATACTAAGTGTTTGAGATAATTGATTTGCTAAATCTATTAATTAAGTTTCTGGAATAATATTTGTAAATTAATTAATTAGAATTCTGTACTATTTTAGTCACTGACTAGAGAGACTATTCTCTTATGTCAATAAACATTTTATTCCCACTGCTAAAAATGTTTACTTTGAGAAATTTAGATCACATCACCTCCAGTTTGCAGTATAAAATTTGTCCCGGAAAACACATTATACATATATGGATTTCATAAGTCTTTTTTTTTTTTTTTTTTTTTTGGATTTTCGAGACAGGGTTTCTCTGTGTAGACCGGGCTGTCCTGAAACTCACTCTGTAGACCAGACTGACCTTGAACTCAGAAATCTGCCTGCCTCTGCCTCCCAAGTGCTGGGATGATTTCATAAGTCTTAAGGTAATTACTCATCTTTCCACGTCTCATTCTGTGCTTTCTATATTTCCTAATATATGTCTATATTCCATATCTTCTATTTATACTTTGCATATGCAGCATAAACAATATAAAGTCATTTAAGAGTACTTGTCAGAATTTTCCATTCCAATGTAGATTTGGAAATATTTGTAACTAAGTAAGTAGTCCTTACAATGACATTAAAAATAATATATGAAAAGGACTAGTGAAAAAAAGTCCAAAAAGGCCCATTGTAGAAATATAATAATTATGGTTGTAAGTTCCTGTATGCAGTATCTTGCAGGACTTAACATCAAAAAAAGCAAAAAGAAACAAAAATCATATTGACTAAGCAAAGTCTGTACAGACTGAGGAAGAGCTGTATTAGTGATCAAAGCACAAGGCGGTTTTGTTACTTGGGTTGTTTTGTCTTTGTATTTTTATAAATGATGGAACTAGCAAATATAGAGCTATTTTTCCTGAATTTTTTTTTCCTATTGCTTGTTTTATTTTGTTTCAGTGTCTTATGTAGCCTAGGCTGACCTAAGATTTTCTTGTAGCTGAGGATGACCTTGAGTTCTAGATCCTCCTGCCTCTACCTCAGGTGCTAGGATTACATGCATGTGCCACCACACCCAGCTTCCTCTCTAGCTTGTTACTGACTCTGTGTGATTTACTTTTTAATCAAGATTTCCTTTTTAAGAGTTGTTTTTATTTATTTTAATTATGTGTGTATGTGTTGTCTGTGTGCACATGAGTGTGGTTGCTGGAATCAAACGTTGGTTCTCTGCGAGAGCCGTGTGCACTTTCACCCACTGAGTCATCATTCCAGCCCATAATGAAGATTTTCTTAGAAAAATCTTCACTGATTAGTAATTCAATAAAGAAATATGCCTTTTCAAATCCTATAGAAATATATATATATATATATATATATATATTCAGTTTTAATGTTTTGAATTATAAAAACTATTTCTTTTACTCACGTAATAGACAGAATCCTATGACAGGTGAGTGTTCTTTGAAAACTCTATGTATAAAATAATTTCTCTTTGTTGCAGTTGTTCAAGCGCAGAAATGTCTCTTTGCCCAGAAATGATGACTGTATGCTAGAGAGTCCCATCCAGGACCCAGACATCAGTTCTACTGTGCCCATTCCAGAGGTATGTTTTACAAAACTGTATCGTGGTTTATAGTATACCTCATAATATTTCAGAGTCAGTATTATATCAAATAATATAAACAGTATTCATGCAAAAATACTTAAATGTTAACTTTTTGTTTGTTTTAGGAAGACATGATCACGGCAGATATGATTCAGATGATTTTCTCAAATAACGCTGAACAGCAGCTGACTGCAACACAGAAATTTAGAAAACTGCTTTCTAAAGGCAAGAATTATTATCAATGTCTTACTTGATCTTATAGATTTTATAGTAGAGATTTGTCTTTTTTAAAATTTTGAGACATTTTTCCCCCTTTTTTCTTTTCTTTTCTTTTCTTTGCCAGAGACAGGTCTTGATTTCTCTTTAATCCATATTACCCTGGTATGGTTGTGTACACCTTTGTTTTGTTTTGGTTTTTGTTCTTTGAGAGGGGTTCTCTCTATTTAACCTTTGCTGGCCTAGGGCTCACTAGGTAACTCAAACTGGCCTCTGAATCATACAGGTAGACCCACCTGCCTAAGCACCCAGCTAGGATGTGTGTACCTTTAATTCCAGTACTTGGTAGACAGAAGCAGGCAGATCTCTTATCAGTTGAAAGCCAGTCTGGTCTACATCATGAGTTCCAAGCCATCCAGGCCTACATAGTAAGATCCTGTCTCCAACAAAACAAAACAAAAAACCTATTTTAAAGTAAATTGTTAAATAATTGTAGAAAGTTATAAATTGTAGAAGAATTTAAAGAAACAAATATAAAAATAGTTCTGTTACCAATAAAGAAGGCTGTAACTCTCTATAGAAATGATTTTAGGCATACTTTTGTTTTACCAGGGCTGGGAGCTCAGGTACGCAATGCTGTATGAGGCTCCTTTATTATTTACTGACCATTTGTAGTTCATAATGGACAGTTTCTTTATTTATCCAATTCATTTTCATATTGTTTCGGATGGAGAACTTAGGAATTTGAATTGTAAGGAATTTTTAAACTGTTAAGATTTGCAGCTAAGGCCAGCAAGAGTGCTCAGTGGGTAAACTCTGTGACCTGAGCTCGATGCCCAGAGCCTGTGTGGTTGAAGAAGAGAATTGACTCTCCTCCCAGAAGTTGCCCTCTGGCCTCCACGCGCATACAGTGACCTACAGTCCTATGTGAACATGTACACGTAGCCACATAAGTGTAAGAACAGTTCAAATACATTAGTAAGAAAAAGTATCAAATACATTTTACTTTTTAATGCTCCTAACTTCTTTTCATCCTTCATCTTTCAGTAGCTCAGCATTTTAAGAATTTTTTACACAATCAAGAACAGCTTCTTCTTCTTTTTTTTTTTTTTTTTTTTTTTTTTTTTTTTGAAACAGGGTTTCTCTGTGTAGCCCTGGCTATCCTGGAACTTATTCTGTAGACCAGGCTGGCCTTGAACTCAGAAATCCACCTGCCTCTGCCTCCCAAGTGCTGGGATTAAAGGCGTGCGCCACCACTGCCTGGCAAGACAGCTTTTTCTCACTATTTTTGTATGTTTTTACAATTGATTTTTATTTTTCCTGATTCAGTTTTTTTTCATTATTCCCTCTTTAAAGATTCTTTTTGACAAATGTATAGAATCATATCTGATTGATAGGATTTCTGTAGATTATGTTTGAGAATTTTAAAGTTGCTTTCATCAGTGTTCTACCACATCTTATCATTATTAAATTTATCTTGATTCTTTAAAGTAAGGTAGTTTTGAAAGAGTTTAAAAAATCTTTCTGTTATCTATGACTTCATTGTCTGAGTTGAGACTGTTTTAGAAAGACTTTATTTTCTGTTTCTGTTACCAAACTGTTCTGTTTCTGTTATCCTTTATTAAATCATAAGCAATCATTTTTTACTGTTCCTTCTTAATTGTTGGACATGTTAGCCTAGATTGGACATAAAACAGAAATATAAATGTGTTCTTGTACTGATTGACATGGATTCCTGCCAGATGTATCAGGTTTAGAAGAATATTACTATACTTTACTTTTATTTGATCTATCAGTATAGAAAACCGTGTAGGAAACAAGCAGTTACTAGAACTATAAGCAATACCGGCAGGAAACATGTGTTTCTTCATCATTAAGTAGTATTCTAACTGTTGGTACTAGGGAGACAATGTATGTCCCTGGCTACTGCATAGCCTGCCATTAACTCCAGCATGCCCTAGTGATTCATGCCAGGTAAAAACCTTTTACTGAAACCTCTTCTCTGTCTCCCCATCAGGACCAATCTTACAATATCAGTCACTAGTTACACCTTTTCGATCCCAGTTTTACAGAAATTTCTCCAAGCTTTTCTGTTTTATATTATTCTTTATTTTCACTGCTGAAGCATGTATTTTCCTAATATTTAAATTGCCAAAGTGACTATGAGTCTTATCTATGACATCTTATTACCTTTATAAGCTTTTACAGACTAGTTTATTATGTAATATTAATAGCAGTTCATGGGATGTGTTCAATTAGCTGACCAGTCACTTTAATTGGTTTCTTTTAGATGAATGATGAAATGTGTTGCTTTAGCTTTGCCAGGGAGAGACTGAATTTGTGTTCTTACCAAAATGACAGATCTGTGTGTGTGCTGCTCTGTAGATACTGATGTAGTTGAAGTTCAGTTTCCATTTCTCATGGACTTCTGACCACACATCCTATTTCTTCTCCCACCTTATCACCTTTGTCGCCCCCCCCACCCCCAAAATAAAAGCAACACAGAATTTCCATCCTTTAAATTAAAACAGAGGAAAGTTTAGAGTTTTCTTTCAGAAAAAGAAACATGGTGAACCTGGCTGGTGACTGTACTTCTGAAATTCTGACCTTTTGAAAGGTAGCTGGTGAAGAGAGATAAACATCTACTGAGGCTCTGCAATTAGAGCAGCTGTTTAAGGGGGGACAGGAGGAACATTTTACAAAGTGTACTTTCATTTAGAATACTTGAAAAAAAATTAATGACTGTAATTTTGTCACCTGTACAGAAGTCAGAGGGCAGAATGAGAATCCTCTCTTATGTGACTTGATGAACACCTGCTTTAGTACCAGTCAGAGCAAAGAGCCATAGTGATATGCAGGTGGCTTGGCTATGTTATAAATACACACATATCACACACACACACACACACACACACACACACCCCACATCTAATAAAAACACAGAAGTATGGTGTGGAACTTAGGAGAAAAGAGTTCAGTTAAGGATGTCTGTGAAGTTTTGTAAGTGATAATAATGAGTGACTAATGAATTTAACAAAATAGGTAAATTTTCTGTGAAGACAATAGAAGACTGGTAGGAACACCAACCCAGAAACTACTGAGCCACTGAAAGCACTTTTTACTGAAGCAGAGGTAAAAGAAAGATTTCCTTGTATTTAGTTGGTCGGTACTTGAAATATGTTTGTTTAAATTTTATATGAATTCCAAGAGGATTTGTGATTCTCAGAGTCTGCTTTTTCATGAAAAAAATTTAAGATTTTTAGGTAGTCTAATAGCACTTTTATAAATAATAAATAATCTCTAGACAAAATAAAATCTTGACTAACTGAGACAGGTAAGTGAATGGTTATTGCCAGGGGGAACATCCTTAGAAGTTGAGGATAGTGCTGTAAGGATCTAGTGAGGTCTTTTCTCAGTTGGTGTTGTGAGTATTGGACCTACATCCTCTCCGACTTGTGAGAATGATCTCTTCAGTTCAGGAAATAGATTTTCATTTCCTGTCATTGCAATTAGCGAAGAAGTAGAGTTGGCTTTGTAGAAAGTATTGTGGTAAGGGCGACGTTTGTCGTCAGCTACATCCAGGTAAGAATTTCAACTGAGGTTGGAGAAACCTAGGGAAACTATTTCCTATGCCATGTGTGATAGATACACTACTTGCCAATCGGTTAAACTCTAGAATCGCCTGAAGACAGACCTGGGATCATGCCTATGAGGGAGTGTCTTAACTGAGATGGGAAGACGTACCCACTGCTGTTGGCACCACTCCTCCACTGCACTCTCAGACTGTATAAACGAGGAGGGGAACTGATTGTAGGCAGGCATTTGTTGCTCTCTGTAGATGCAGTGTACCCAGTTGCTTCAAGCTCCTGCCAGTGGGACTTCTCTATTGTGATGGACTGTAACTGACTTCTCCCTTATGTTTCTTTTGTCAGGATATTTTATCACAACAAAAGGAAAAGGAAGTAAGATCCCCAGTTGCCTGAAACCGGGGTGGTTCATGGTTTTTGTGTGTATGTAACCGCCTTTCTTTTTAAATCTTAGAACCCAATCCACCAATAGATCAAGTTATACAGAAACCAGGAGTTGTACAGAGATTTGTGAAATTTCTTGAAAGAAATGAAAATTGTACTTTACAAGTGAGTCTAAAGTTTTCTTTCTTAATCCTTTTCTAGAAATGACTGATTTTTTTAGTGAAAATGACTTCTTACCATGCTAACTATATGGTAAGAATTCGTTAAATACGTAATGAAGGAAAAGTAGGTACCACTCTTGGCTAAGGCATGGTTATAGTGCTAGTTTCTGTTAATAATTAGCTTGCTGAACAGATTCAGAAAGCATAAACCCACAGCTAATACTAATGAAGGTCTATAGTTGTCAACCTTTATTTACCATTTTCTTTTAGAAAACTCAAACTAAAGTGTTAATCTCATTATTAAACTTATTTCTTTCTGAGACAGGATCAATTTGTGTACCCTTGGCCCTAAACTCACAGAAATCTGCCTGCCCCTAGCGATGTGGAGTTAAAGGCATGAGGCTCCCTCTGCAACTGTGTTGCTTCTTAAATTACTTCTTAAAACATTTTTAGCTGATCATTTTTAAAAAAGAATTGTTATAACCTACAGAAAGTATGACCAAACTCAGATTTTCTTCTAAAGCGCATCATATCTCAACCTTGATATGGTTACAGTCTCCCAAATACTTACCTACTGATGGTAATTTACTGGAATTTGGTAACATTTTAATGTTATAGAATACTCTTCCACTCTGATGTCTGTGTGTACTCTAGAATCAGATTTCAGGAATCGGAGAAGACCTCCGTCTAATGGTGCTGTAGGTAGTAATGAACGACTGTGGAGAAACAGTTGTTGAAATTACAACTGAGAGTAAAGGTCTACTTGTTTGAGCGGCTTGGGAAAGCCCCCCGTTTCAGGCACATGCAATACATGTGACCGTGAAAACAACTTTACAATTTCTAATCAGAGTCTCTGAGGAAAGGGCTGTTTTATTCAGGTCAGTTATTTTGGATTCAAAGCCACAGGATTTAATTTCTGCTTTATTTAAGCTGTGAGCACAAATTAAAACTCTTGGTCTCTGATAATCTATCATTATGGGTCTCTTTACTTCCTGTAAATAAAGTAATAAATGAGTGGTTATGAATAAATAAAATTACTGAGTGCTAACTTGAGAGCCAGGTATTATATAAATTATAGGTCTAAAAGTAAGACATTGTTCCTGCTTAGAGAAGTTCTGCAACTATGTTGCAGAAGGTAAACATATCAAAAGATAAGAAGGAACACTGTGCTCAGTGTGCTTAGCACTGTAACAGAACTAGGGAAAAGTGCTCTGGGAACACGGAAGATGTAGCAAGTTGATTCTGTAGCTGAAGTAAGGAATATTTCAGGAAGGTATTTTTGATTTTCCAAAGTGAAAACAGAAAAATTAATTTTAGATTGAGAGTACAGTATGTGTACACTGTGCGGTGTGCTCAAAAACATTGGGAGCATGGATCTTCAGTTGATCCTGGTGAAATTGACCAGTGTAGTTTGGGGATAGCTCTGTGCTGTGGTTGTTACCAAACGGGTATTAATCTGGTAGTTCAGACCAGCATTCGAAGTTCAAGCTATGTTCCTGTGGGACACATTGTTCTGTAGGTGATTTTTGTACAGCATGCACACATTTTAAATCATGAGATGAAGTTATGAGGCTTTTAAAAACCGGAGGATTTCAAATGAAATGCTGATATTTTACATTTTTAACAAATCAAAGCAGTTGTCATTACTACTACATAAGATAGTTGTGTATATGTGTGTGGTTATGTTGCACATGGGTGCTTGTGCCCTCACAAGTCAGAGGCATCACATCTGGAGTTACTGGCAGTTTGAGCCCCATATCTTGGTGTTGGGACTCAAATCCCCTCTAAGAGGATATGTGTTTTTCTCCACTGAACGATCACTCTAGCACCTCCTGCCTTGAAAATCATAACTGCATTCCAATTGTCAGTATGTTTGTGGCTTTACAGGTCTTCACTGATGTATTCTATGGAATAGCAAGGAGAAATTTGTAAACTTGTAGTTTTCCATTTATTTCCTTATTTAGAATTGGTGAGGGTTATCGTCTCCATTGATGTTAAATATAAATTATTTCCTCAGGTTTTTTTTTTTAGTTCTTCTTAGTCTATCAGAGGTTCTGTTATCTGAAAGATTAGCAAACATCTATCCCACATCTGTTAATAATAAAACCTCCATGTTGAACAAATACCTAAATATCTGGTATTCTAATTTTCATGTTCTTAAGTAAGGTTGGGGGTGACACGATCCCCTGGGAAGCCAGTACCATCATGATTCTTTCATTTCCTTGTGAATGACTTGCTTTAGAATACCGCTGGGAAATAACCTTAGGAGTTATATGAATTAAGTTGTATTTGTATATTTTTGGCATTATAAAATATACTCCTTTTGGGGATTTGTTTGTACAATCTGAAGAAGAATCTATTTTCTTTCTTAAACAAGAAAATAGTTCTTGTTCCCCATCTATAAACCTCCCTTGTCAGTGAGTTTTCAGAATCTTCAGTCAGCTTTCCTTTCAGATTTGTTTTACTGTTTCTTCTCCCTCCTCCTCTGTGAGAGCTCCTCCATGCCTTCCTCCGTTTGCTTTTCTTCCCCTAGTTTGAAGCTGCCTGGGCATTAACTAATATAGCATCTGGGACTTTTCTGCATACCAAGGTAGTGATTGAAACCGGGGCTGTTCCGCTTTTTATCAAACTTCTCACTTCTGAACATGAAGATGTACAGGAACAGGTAAGTTTTGAGTTTTCTCCTGAAAGTAGTACTTGTAACTCTGACCGCTAATTCATTTTATGCATAATTTGCCTAAAATACATTAGTTTCTTGTCAGTCTCTGATTAGAAGTGGTAAAGATAAGCCACTATTGGCATGATTCTGGGTTTCTAATGAGAATATTCTCAGCACAGGATCCACCGTTTGTATTTATGAAGGATACTGTGAGGCCTAAGAGGGAATACAACCAAAGTCATTGTGGGCGGCTCAGGGCTTACATCTGGGATGCTCTGATTGTTTAACGTAGAGTTGTGGGTCCCACATCTGCTCTGCCACAGGGCACAGCCACTCCGAGAGGTGGGAGAGGTGGGATGTGGGAGTTGACTGCTTACCCCAAGCTGTCACTGGTCAGTCGCGTGTTGGGCCATAGGGACGCCCCAGGACACTGCTCAGGGTGTGGGGAAGATGCGACTAGGCTGGGTGGTCTGGTTCTCCGGCTCTTGGACATCCAGGTGCCCCTGGAAGCTGCGGAAGAGCTGAGAACGGAGTGGTGGCCCCTGGGCTGGACCTAGCCTGGAGGTGGGGAGGGGAGGGGAGAGGAGAGCTCCAACTGGTCCTGTGGGTTTGAGTTCTTGGCTTGCGGGCTGCAGGGTTGATTTTGGCTTGGTCCTGTCATGGCTGGGAGCACAGAGACCTTCTACAGGAGGCTCCATAGATTTCAAAAGCCTTCTCCATGGCTCCCCACCAGCGGATCCCAATGAAAAGAGACAGTCATAGTTCTAAGGCATTTATTGTCATGGTGGAAAGTGGATGAGTAAAACCGTACCCCTCTTCTCAGGGGATGCCTGAGGTTAAATACCTTTTATGGGGTTGAATGTCTGAGAAGGAAGGCTATTGGCTAAACCGTCCAGGCATTTAAGGTACCTCATTAAAATGGAGATCTGTCTTGAGACTTGACCTTAGGTCTCCTTCTCTACAGGTGGAGGAGCTTGGGGTGTTGCCTTTGTGTGAGGGATGGCCACAGATCTACGGGTGTAGGGGGGTGGAGGGGGAGTGGGGTGGGGTGGGGCTGTGGCTAGTGCAAGGGCCTGGTACCCAAGAAAGGCAAAGCTCTTACCATCCCTTTAGGGTCTCCAGGGCTTTTAGCCTTAGCTCAACCAGGGACCACACTACCTTTCATGGTCCCATAGTTTAAGGCATACATTTTTGTTTCTTCCAAAAAAAAAAAATTATTGTGTTGCTTTGAATTGAGTCATTTTAGTAGAGTTCAGGAGTAAATTTTCAAAGTCTTATTCTAAGGGGGACCATTTGATTACATGATTAATCCATAGAAAGAAGCTCAAGTTTTGAGTACTTTTGTTTTTGCTATTCATGTTTATCGGTTGATCTCCTGTTTCTTTCATCATTTAGTTTTATGAAATATTGTATTCGCTTATCATTAATATTGGAAGGTTTTCTTATGGCATTAATTTTCCAAAAAATTTATCCAATACAAATTTTTTCATATTTTTCAATAATTCATTATCTATTCCTTCATTAGAAAGTAAGGGGAAACTTTTCATGTCCTTACGTTTTAAAATAATAATATAGAATTTCACTTAGAATTTTTCTTTCCTATTTTATTGCTTTTTGTGTTTTCACATGCTCTTGAAACCCTCTGCTGCTGCTTAGCAGAGAGTGTCTGACCGCTTTAGGATGTCGTCTTAAGAGGACTTTTTTATTTCTCTCAGGCTGTTTGGGCACTTGGTAACATTGCTGGTGACAATGCAGAATGCAGGGATTTTGTTTTGAATTGTGAAATACTTCCACCTCTTTTAGAGTAAGTATTTTGTTTCAGTTTATCATAATTAAGTTAATTTTACATTTGGAAAAGAAAAATAAGTACTCCTACATTTCTATATAACAGTTCAATTCCCAAATAATATTTTGTAGTTTTTGCCTATGTTGGCCAGGCCTGAAATTACTTGAAAGCAGGTAAAACCAGGAAAAAAAAATATTCAAATTGTATTTTTTTTAAAGATGTCTTTTATGTTCTTTTAATCTGTACTTATCACTTACTTGATGCCTTCGGTGCTAACATAATTCTAACAAGAACATATACTTTATGTAAAATAACACCTCAGAGTTCTCATAGTGTGAAATCTTTTTTCTTTAAAATTAAAAATGCTGTGAGTGTATTATGTGTGTGTTTGGGAATGGGGTGTGTGCACTTGACTGCAGGTGTCCACAGAGACAAAGGGACGGTCAGATCCCCTGAAACTAGAGTTACATGCAGTTGTGACCCATTCAGAATGTGGGTGCTAGAACCTGAACTCAGGCCCTGTGTAAGCACAGCTACTGTTCTGTCTCTATAGAACCTCATTGCACAGAATAAATAAATTGTGACTTAATACTATTAGACTCAAATAAGAACCAGTTGCATGCAGGCCACTGAACTGTGGCTACAATTTTACTGTTGTACACCTTCTTGTTTGCCATTGTCTTTTCCATGTGACCTTTATTTGATCTGATTATTTGATTTGTAGATAAATTAAGCATTTTGTTTCTATTTATGCTTTTGGTGCTATTTTTCTAGGTTGTTTTGATCCTTGTTAATTTGTCAGCTTGGCAGTGGTTTATGAAGGAAGTGGTAAGCTTTTGTCAGCCTCTGACCTCTTCTCAGTGTTCTAGAAAGGGTCTTTGTTGGTCACTGAGCAAACCTTAGTGAATAGAGGACAAAAACCCCGTACGTGGCTGTGTACCGCTAGATGTCCACATGACACATTTCAGAAGGGATGGTAGAAAATAGCAGTTTCATTATAAAATTTGACTATAGAAAGTTGAAAATTTTATTGAAAATTTGAGAGGTGTGCCTTGTACAGTGAGGCACACCTGTAATCCCTACATTGGGTAGGTTGAGGCAGAAATATCGGGGGGTTCAAGATCATTCATTCTCTACTACATGAATCCCTGTCTCAGTGGGGAGGAGGAGGGAAGAGAACCAAAGAAAATACTGAAAAGTTGAAAAAGAAGTAAAGCAGGCCAGCTACCAGCCACTGTCACTTTACAGGAAGCTGCTAGCTTTAAAATGATGAGGGTTATCTATTCCATTGAAATTCACTCAGCTAACGTTTAAGTAAATACACATTTTCTAATAATGTCATGTGATCATTTCTGGTTGAAGTTTTATTTTTATGTTGCTAATTAATTTGACTCTTAGTAAATATAAATCTTTTAGTTCTATAGACTATGTGTTAACACAACTTTATTTAAAATTTTGTATTGTTGCCCTCTTTTCTTCTGCTTTGCTGTGTATTGGTGGAATTGAAAAGTCTAAACGATTTGCTGCAAAAAACCTTGCCAAATCACAGTATACAATATAGACAAAAGAAAACACTTTCATCCTTTTGTTTCAAAATGAAATGTATTCTTTAAGGCTTCATCTGTTTACAGGAAAATCTTTACACAGAGTTTTAGTTCTTTTTCAAATACAGATAACATAAAACTTACCATTTGTGTGACGGTGAATTCTGGCTGTTAACTTGACAGGATACAGAATAACTTAGGAGACTAACTTCTGTGCATGCTTGTGATGGAGTTTCTAAATTGCTTTAATTGATCTTGGAAAACTCAGTTGAGGTGGGTGGCACTATTCCTTAGGCTGGAATTTTATTTAGTCCTGGGCTGAATAAAAATGACAAATGAGCTGAGTGCCAGTATTCACCACCATGTACTTGCTGTGGATGGTGGATTTATTGTGTGCACTTGCCTCACCGCTCTTACCGCCAGGCTCTCCCCCACCATGATGGACTTTACCTTCAAACTCTGGCTTAATATAGACGCTTTCTTCCTTGTTTAGATTTTTTTTTTTCTTTTTTAGATAGCATCTTATGCTTGATTGGATGTAGCTTAGCTTGAAACTTTTGTGTGTATCCTGGGATGGCCTTGTGGCTGTCCTCCTACCTCAGCCTCTTTTGCTGGGATTACAGGATGAATCAGCTTCTGTGCCCAGCTCATTTTAACCATTTTATGTTCTTCTGTTCAGTGGTATCAAATATATTTTTAGTGTTAAAGAATTATCAACACTATGGACTTTCTGAGTTTTTTGCTCAACTCAGAGATGTTATGCTCATTAAGCAGTCACATCCCAGTTCAGAATCACAGTCCTTGCAAACTAAATGTGGTTTATGTCTTTACCTTTTCTGGACATGTCATAAGTTGAATACTATAACATGATCTGTGTATCTGGGTTGTTTCTCTTACTGTATTGTTTTCAGACTTTCATATATTAACACTTCATTTTATCACTGAACAACGTTCTATTTTTGCAAAAAAGGTAATTGCCACTCTGAATCTGTAGATTGCATTCTTAACAATAGAAAACATGGGTTGTAATAATTCATTTAGGTTTTTAAATATTTTGTAGTTTTTAGTAAACAAGTCTTATACCTTGATTAAATTTTCTAAGGCAGTCTCCAGTTTATATTGGTTGAACATATAATTGGTTTGATGGTTTAACAGTGAAATACATTTCATAGAAGCTGTTTTTTGACTTTTAGCCTTTTCCTGGATTAGCAGTATGTGAGTGATACTCTTGTGATTCTAGGAAGTAGTGGCAAACTGCAGTTTCTAGTTAGCCATAAGAGCAAACTGATCCCATGGAAAGAACTATGTTGCTATGCTCTTTTGGTAGGTATGTATAACCCTGGACCTTTCTATGCCTGCCCCACTTCTGAATAATGACATGGAGACTATATCTCTTTGTAAGCTTTTGGCTTTATAACTAGGCATTGTTTCCTACTAGCTCATAACTAAATTGTCTCATTTATACTAAAGCTAAGTTCTACCACATGGGTGGTTAGTTACTGCTCCTTCCTTCCTGGCCTGCCCCCTACAACCCACTTCTTCCCAGATTTTTTTTTTTTTTTTTTTTGAGTCTCACCTTAGTATTCTACTTTTTGCTATAGGTTATAGGCTTTTTATTTTAACCAGTCAGCAGGTGATGGAGAACACTGTTTACAAAATACTAAGGTCGGAGATGCTGAGCAATAACAAACTCTGACCTGTAATCAGACCTCTGCTGGTTCAGAAATCAACATTTGAATAACACAAGCATAATCTTTACACAGTGCATACAAATATTATTCCAGTTCCTATGCTTGCTTTCTATCATTGTGACAAATCTGTAGGGAGGACAGGCTGACTTTGGCTCACAGTTTTGGAGGCTTCAGTACTTGGCAGAGTGACTTTGTGTCCCACAGAGATACATCATTGCAGGGAAGTGTGATAAGGTGAAACCATCAGCTTTCCTTCCAGTGCTCAAGAAACAAACTTAGCATGCAGAAAGGGCCAAAGTCCCCAGATCTTCACGTCATTCCTTCAGGGAGTTAATTTACCTGTACTGTGTATTACCTCTCAAGGGTTCTGTGATGCTTTGTATCGTTAGCATGACATTTGGGGACTATTTAAGATCCAAACTTAATAGTGGGTTAGATGAATTATATATGGGTTTTTTTTTTCTTGCAGTGTTTTCAACTTGTGATAGATTTATTTATATTTAACCCTATCATAACCAAAGGAGCATCTTTTTTTAATTGTAAATAAAGGTTTCCTAAATTTTAAAAAAAATGTATTTATAGGAAAAGCATGGGAATTCAGTTAATTTGAGGGGTTGATCTTATACTTAGCAACTTTGTGAATTTACTACTATAACTCGTAGTTTTCTTTTTCCTTTTTTGAGACTCTGGTGTTACTGTGTGTCTTTGCCTTATTAGATTTCAGTATATGAGGATATATCACATGTATATAGAGGTAGTTTCATTTTCTGTTCTCCAGTTTGGGTGTTGTCTTAGGGTTTTATTGCTGTGAAGAGACACTATGACCAAGGCAACTCGTATACATAAAACATTTAGTTGGGGCTGGATTACAGGTTCAGAGGTTCATGTAGATGCTGAGACTCAAACCTGGGTCCTCTGCAAGAGCAACAAGTACTCTTAGTGGGCGACTTTCCAGCCCTCTAAAAGAGATGTTTTAAAAGTTATGTTATTGCCCATGTGGCACTTAGTTAAGTCAGTTACTACTGTGACTCAGCCTTATACTCTGTTTATGCTGAACCTGAAGGGGGGTCCTTACCAGGTGTTTTCCTGAGTGTGTGCTCTGACCTGAAGATGTGGGTGGCTATCTAGATGCCTGAAGATGTGGGTGGCTATCTAGATGTCTGATACATGGAGCTTTTCATATGGCTTACTCCTCCAGAGTATTTCACTCCCCAGTTTTTCCTTCCATGTTTTCAATGTATTTCGTTTGCTATGTATTCCTTGCCCTAGGTTTCTGCATTTAATAACGAGACATTTAGCTACTTTTCTACCTCTGGAGCATTCTCAGATGGGCAAAATAAAGACAAACACATATATCCATTTTGCTGAGTCCCCACAAAGCTGGCAACATATGTATAAGTGCTTCAAACAAGGTATATGCTCTTGCTCTGCTTCCTCTGGATAAGGGACCCACCAGCTGAATAAATTCATCTGCCAGGCTACAGAGATGGCTTTGAGCAAGGGCAAATTAGAATGCCAGAAAAGTTCACTGATGTATATCAGTCCTTCCCAGGCTGTAAACTTGACAGCCTTCCAGAATTCTGGGAAAGTTGGTAAGAACAGCATTTGCAAGGCAGTTCTGTTTGCTTGTTGGTTTGTTTTTTCCAACCTAGGTTCTCTATATTTCTAACAGGTTAATGTAGGGCCTTAGCACCTTAATAAACTAGAATTGCATAATCGCATGCCTCATTTTGATGTGTGTGTTCTTTTTGTAAGGTATAAAGAATTAATATGATGTCACCAGGGCCCATTTCTCCCCACAACTTTCTATACACACACACACACTATGTTAGGGAATCCCCTATAATTCATTTCGGATGTGTTTGTAGAGCTTGGAGGACAGCTTGCTGGAGCTGTTCTCTGCCTCCATCATGTGAATCCTGTGGATGGAGCTCCAGTTGTCGGCTCGGTGGTAGCCTGTGCCTGCCAAGTCACTGTCTTGGAATTCTCCTAGTTAGACATAATCAACTAAAACATACAAATAATTTTAGAATTGCTATGATGAAACACCATGAGCAAAGTATCTTACAAAAGGAAGAGTGTAATCGGGCGTACAGTTTCAGAGGGTTGGAGTTCATCAGGCAGGAGAAGGTGTGGTGGCTGGAGCAGCAGCCCAGAGGTCGGATCCCATGCACAAGCAGGAGGTGGAGGGTGAACTGGGGATGATGGAAGGCTTTTGAAAGCAAGTCCTTTCCGGTGGTACACCTCCTCCATCAGGACCACACCCCCGATTCTTCCCAGACAGCCACCAGTTGTGGGGAACCTGAATATTCAAATATAAGCCTTTATGGGCCAGTCTCATTCAAACCACTAGAATAACTATTATATATTCAATATAACATTATATTGAATGTGTGGGAAGAGCATTAATAACTTCCTAGGGAGATGAGAGAAGAGACATTCTTGTTTCAGATACTCAAGTTTCATAGCATCTATCAGGATTCATTGTAAACCAGCTTACACACACACACACACACACTAAGACCTTTTAAATAAAACCAAAGAACGTCCTTTGCCAGTAACTGACCTTCACTGATTTTGACACTCTATTCCCTGCTTTCCAGTATTGTATAATGTAGCATTTTCATGATTTTTAACAAATTTTGTATATTTCTTATGATATCTATTATCTTCAGTTTGTTAGCAACTTAAGTGATTAGATCTAATATAATAATTTTAACTTTCCCTTTTTGTTTTATCAGTTTAAATATTAATAGTATCAAAGAAAATTAAGAAAATAGTTGAAATGGAAAAGTGACTATAAAATGACAATTCTTTTTCTTTTCTTGGCAGGTTGTTAACAAAGTCAAACAGACTTACAATCACCAGAAATGCTGTTTGGGCCCTCTCAAATTTATGTAGAGGCAAAAACCCTCCTCCAAATTTTAGTAAGGTATGAGCAAAATCTATAAGTTAAGAAATCTGCTTCCATAAACTAGTTTATGATAGACTTTTTAAAGTTCGAAGGAACTCTTCTTGTTACTTTTCTATCAGCTGCACTATTTAAACATTCAACAAATTAAAGTTTATAGATTTCTACTCTTCCTTTGCCTCTCTAGTTCCTCTGGGCAGAAAGCTCCCTCTGTAGCCAGATATTTATGTGTCTTAGAATCAGTCGGATTAGCAGAGTTATTTGTAGTCTAGTTCTTTTTATTTATAGGAGATTGAAGTCACCTCCCCTCCGTATGATTAAGATCCACTGTTAGGCACTGGAAGATGGCAAAGAGACTTTGGGATAAGTCATCTGACATTTCACTGGTGGGTAGTTTCTAAAAGACTTTCAACGGTATAACTGTAAAGAGGCCTGTGTGCACATATGTAGGGCAACTTTATTCATAATTATAAAAATAACCTAAAAACTGTGCATGTTCCTTAGTGTATGGATTAATTAATTATGGCTTGTTCATTTGGTGAAATACAACTCAGCAGTAAAAAGGAACAAACTACTGATGCATACTTTAATCTCAAAAGCATTAAGCTAAATTAAAGGACTATATAAATGTTTCATCTTACATGATTCCATTTATGTGTTTTGAAAAAGAAACGTAAAAGAATAGAAATCATATTGGGGACTGTCTGAGGTGAGAATATCGACAACCAAGGGACAGAAGGAAAACGTTTAGAATGGTGGAAGTATTTTGTAATTTGATTGGCTATTGGTTATCCAGCTGTATGTATATTTACAGTGCAAACTGACATACCAAGAAAAGGAGACTGAAATGTAAATGTGAACCTAAAGCAAGTATAACACTGGCTCAGTAAACTTGTATAAAATACCTAACTCTTGATTAGATCGCGGATCAAGATACTTTTTTACTTAAAAAAAATTGAATTTTTTTTTGATGTGATTAATACCTTACATAATATGAGGTTGAATTTTGTGGTGGGCCAGGTGTTTGGAGGCTCATCTTTAATACCAGCGTTTGTGAGCCAGCCTATAAATGACAGACCAGCTATGACTACTTAAGGAAACCCCTTCTCAACAACAAGAAAAACCAAAACAAAGTGTGGGTGAGGTAAATATATTGTAGAAAAATATAGAATGCATCTTTTTTTCTTAGGAGATGTAAACTAAAAGCAGCTAGGGATGAAGTATCGTGATGAGTTTTTTTTTTTGTAATCCACAAGCCAACTCTCCCACTGGAAAAAAGACAAGCATACATATGTATAAACATATATGTATATGTATGAACATATACACTTAAAGACAGGCACGTGAATGTCAAGAGAGAGAAATGTGGCAAAATGCTAACATGTTGGAATTGATTGTGCTTTTTATGCAACGACTCTGTAGGTTTGAAATTTTTCAAAGTAATATATTGAGGAAGGAAGTCTATCACACATCCCCCCTCTCTCCCTCCCTCCCTCCCATACTATAGAACACAGTACCTTTTATCATCAGGGTTATTGCAATAGATTCCTAGAAAATCATCTTTCTATTTTTTATTTTTGTTTTTTTTTTCCTCTATCATTTTTTTTTGTTCTCAAGAAAGCAGCAAATTTGAAGCTACACCTCTGTTTCCAGTGACTGCCCCATTTTATTTAAAGAACAAGATAACTTTAACACCCTGCTAAGAAATGTCTTACAGCTGCCCACTGTGATCCCCCTGACTCATGTCCTATTTGCATTTCACTTGACTTTCTGTACGCACTAGACTGTTTGCTACTCCCCAGATTCACACAGCATGCTTTGTGTCAGCTCTTCTCTCTGCTGAAAACAGCTAAGACGATTAGTATTTTTTGGCATCTCTTCTACTCTTGAACATTATGAAGATCTATATTAGTGGGGTTTCTAGTGCTGCAACTATGACTAAGACAACTTACAAAGAAAGCATTGACCTGGACTCAAGGTTTCATAGGGCTAGTGTCCATAATATCAGACCAAAGGAGGCAAGCTGCAGGCACGTTGACTGGAGCAGAAGCTGAGAGCTCACATTGATAGCCACAGCAGGAGGCAGAGAACACACTGGGAATGGCAAGAGTCTTTTAAAACCTCAAAGCCTGCTCCCAATGCCATATCTCCTCAGTCAAGGCCACAACCTCCAATCTTATCCAAAGCTCCACCAATTGTGGACCAAATCTTCAAACATGGGGGGGGGGGGATTCTCTGTCAAGCTAGCACGAGATCCAAATTATTTTTTTTATATGACTTACATGTAATAATAATTATATTAAAAATTTAAACTATGAAAAGTTTAAAGATTTACTAATTCATTTATAAAAATAAAAACAAATGACGTACATGTTAAGTAATACTTATTATAAAAAACACCTTTCAAAAGAAGAGGGATTTTTATGAGAACATTAGTATTGATAAAGTTTTCTGAACTGTCGGTGTGTTTTGTGTGTGTCTGGTAATTGAACTTAGGACCTTTTGTGCTAGACTGCTGAGCTACATTCTTGGCCTTTTGTTGCTATTGTATTGAGACAGGGTCTGCTATGTAGCTCAGACTGGCCTGGCACTCACTATGTAAAAACCAGGCTGGCGGAATCTCAGAGAGAGAGATCCATCTGTGTCTGCCACTCAGTGCGGGAATAAATATGCGTACCAAATGCCCAGCTAGCTTTTTGGTGTTTTGAATAGGATCTTACTATGTTGCTCGAGATACCTAGAACTTGTTTGTGGTCTTCTTGCTTATGCCTCTAAAGTGCTGAGATTCCAGGTTTTACCACTGTGTCTCATACCGTTTTACAAGTCTCATTTCTTCTTATGTACTAATTTGCTGTGCTGTGTTGTCTTAGCTGAAGAATATGATGTCTTTTGAAAATCATGAATGGATGTTCTTTGATATTATGCCAAAACATTGTGTGTGTTGTGTGTAGTATTAAATAGTGAAACCACCTTTCCCTGGACTGCGCCTGCCCTTCTAGCCCCTCCCTAGACCCTTTTGTTTTTCCTACCTTTAGCTCTGGGATTGTCTGCTCCTGGAGGGGTAGCACTACCAGCCCACTCCCAAGACCCTTGATTCTGAGGATAAAAGACACTCACACAGCTTGCTCTTTTACTTTATAACTTCCGTACTAGACACAATTGATGGGTGCAGATATGTCATGCCTGGAAAATCATGTACTTGTCTCCTCTCTCCTCCCGCCCTAAACTTAGTAGCTTGATCCACCTAATCCCTGCCAAACGTCCTTGGCCACCCACCAGTGCAGAGGCCACAGGACCTAGCTACCCTTGAGGCCTGACATGATTGTTGCATTCTTCCTCCAAAGCGTGGCAGAAAAGGCCCCTTTCCTTCCTTGCATCTGCCTTTTCCTCCTGGGACCTGGAAGTCCCATCTGTACCTTCTGCCCATCAATTGGCCCCCTGACTTCTTTATTGATAAGTCAAGAACCCATTGGGGAACAGGGTTATTAGCATCAGAAAGTATATCTTTTGCTGGGCTGGAAATGTTAAACCAGGAGAATTACCTGGGGTAAAGGCCTATGTCACCAAAGCCCATCTGAGTGGTGGTTTCCTAAAGAATTCCTCTCATTGAGGTGTTTAGAATTCCACCATTGAACTTTTTTTTTTTTTCTCATCAATCTTACATTGCACTTGGAAGAGTCTTTTTCTCCATTTGGAAAATAGGATCCCCTAAATTATTATTGGAACATTATATACATATTTATTTAAAGTGCAGTATTGTTACCACCAGTATTCAGGAGAAGATACAAGTTTTCTAAATTTTAGTTTTGTAGTTTCTAAAATATCCTCCAGATACTTAAGACTTTTATTTTTAATTTTTTTAAGATTTATTTATTTTTTATGAATACCTTGTTTCTGTCTTCAGACACTCCAGAAGAGGGCATCGGATCCCATTACAGATGGTTGTGAGCCACCATGTGGTTGCTGGGAATTGAACTCAGGACCTCTGGAAGAGCAGCCAGTGCTCTTAACCTCTGAGCCATCTCTCCAGCCCTATACTTAAGACTTAATAAAGATTAAATCATCTAAGTAAAAATGGAGTTCAGTGGGTAAAAGTGGCTAATCCAGTATGTGACTAAATCAATGCTTGGAAGTGCTACATAGATGTTTCCCATTTCATCTGATAAATTATTCATACAGGGCATGAATGCAAGGGGTGAGTTTAATGAAATTCGTATTTTTCGCTACTAGTTCAGGTGATTCTTCCAAATGTTCCTTTTTGCTGGAGGGTAAGAATATGATTTTTTGCTATTTCTGCCTTGAATTGTGTCCAGGTGCTGACATTTTTACCTACCATTTATTTTTATCCATTAATGCAAATGTCACCAAAATAAAAAACACAATTTATACTTTACCATTGTTAGAAAAACAGTTTTGAGATCATGCATCAACTAAAAATGTCTCGGGACACTCCTCTCCCACGGCTCCATTGACCTCCTGTGCTCACTGCTCTACCTTGCCAGCTGTTGCCTCTTACAGTGGGTACTTTGTTGATTTTCTTCCTTAAAATATTTTTTCATATCTGTGTGTCTGTCTGTCTGTGGAGGCTAGAAGAGAGTGTCAGAAGCACCTATGGGTACTTGGTAACTCTATTCCTCTGCAGGAGTAAGGCCTGTTGTTCCTGACTCATCTCTGCAGCACCAGGCTGCTTCTCTGAGCACTGTACTGACTAGTGTGCTGTATTTTGTAATCTATCAACATAATAGCTCTGAGTTTCGCTCACCCCATTATTTTACACTCCCTTCCTTTTGACATAGTATGTTATTTATATTAATTTAAAGTAAATTTTCTGTTAAAATAGAAACTCTACATTGTGTAGACTTTTTTATAAGATAAATTCTGTTCTCTATTACCTCTCTCTGAAGATTGACTTTTTTTTTTTTGGGTGGGGAGTGGGTGGGTTAGAGATGGTTCAGTGGTTAAGGGCACTGGCTGCTCTTTCAGATGTCCTGAGTTCAATTCCCAGCAACCACATGGTAGCTCACCACCATCTGTAATATGATCTGGTGCTGTCTTCTGGCATGCAGGTATACATGCACATAGAGTATGCATACACATAAAAATTAACAAATTAGAAAAAAAACATGACCTTTTTTTTTCTTGTTTGATTTCTTCTTGAACTGTTTGATTTTCTTTACAGATTATTATTTGTCTTAGTTGCTTTCCTCTTGGATGCTGTCCTTAGTTATCTGCTGACCCTTAGCTTGGGACACAGGACCGGGGCGCAAACCTCACTGGTAGATGGGCATCTTTGTAGGGCTGCATTGTAGAGTGGTTAACTGAGCAGCAGATCTTTAACTCCATTGAGAGTGTTTCTGGGTGTATTCTTCTTTTTTTCCAGGACAGACTTTGCGTTCTTTTCCTAGAAGATAAGGTGATGTAGTGTGGGTAACACAGCTAGTTCCCGGAATGCTGAGAACTGGACAGAAGGGAAGTTGTCCCAGCCATGGGTGTATTTCACATAAACGCCCTGGTTTCTGACCCCTTCATTTCTTTGTTACACCGAGCTCTGCCTGGCACCCACTCATTTTGTATGTCTTCCCTTTGTACTAAATAACGCCCTAACCTTTGCCTTTGAAGGCTAGATCCTGCCGCAGGAAGATGCAGGATCTGAATCAGGGAGATGCAGGGTCTGAATCAGGGAGATGCAGGGTCTGAATCAGGGAGATGCAGGGTCTGAATCAGGGAGATGCAGGATCTGAATCAGGGAGATGCAGG
>JADRCH010000288.1:116094-127982 GCA_019843965.1 Rhynchomys soricoides
TTTGTGTCTGTGTCTGTAGGAAGACAGTAGGCCTAGGCATGGATTTACATTTGTGTCTGTGTCTGTAGGAAGACAGTAGGCCTAGGCATGTGTCTGTAGGAAGACAGTAGGCCTAGGCATGGATTTATATTTGTGTCTGTGTCTGTAGGAAGACAGTAGGCCTAGGCATGGATTTACATTTGTGTCTGTGTCTGTAGGAAGACAGTAGGCCTAGGCATGGATTTAGGTGTCCGCTGGTGGCTCGGAACGCATTGTCAACAGAAGGAGGGGAGACTATGAACCACTACTTTGTCTCTGAGGTCAGATGAGATTAAGGGATATGTGAGGTTGCCAGTTAGAAAAAATGCAAAGTAAATTGGGAAGAGCCTCAGTACTGATAGGAGAAACAAGCTGATATGCGAGCAATTCCTGTATGCTAGGCATGTTTCTTAGTTACTGTGTACATTCTTACACATCCAACAATTCTTTATTATATTTTACAAGAGAAGACATTTCGATATACAGATCAGGTAATTTTTTTTTCATGCCACAGAAATTAGCAAATAGCTAAGGCTGTCTGTCTGGCAGGAAGAGAGTGAAGATCACAGAATTGATGTGATTTAATCTTCTACTTCCCAGGCTGAGAGCTGGACAATGCCTTGCTCACAGTTCACTTCCCTGTGCTCAGTTGTAGTAATGAGACGGATTAAAACACTCATGGTGCTGGAGGGATATTCTTCTGGCATGTCCTCAGTTGGTGTTCTCTTTGGTGTATGTTTGCTGGTTGCAGGGAATATGTCATTATGTAGCAAGGGCTGGCTTCAAAGTCTCCACCCCACTGCCTCAGCCTTTGTTCTTGAGAACCGGAATTACAGGTGTGCATCTGAACACACCAGCTGAATTTTTTGTTTTAGTTGAAGACATATGAAAATAAATAATATACTATTAATAGTGCCTTCTTTTAGAAAACCTTTCAGATCATTTGATTTTACATTTCCTCTAGCTTTGCTACTCAAGATTATTCAATTTATTTGTGCATGTAATAAATTTTAAAAAACTAATTTAAAGCAGTTTGTAAACATGAAGCATTTAGGCTTTTTAATCTTGATATGTATATGATTTCAATCTTAAAAAGAGATATCAAATACATATTTTATTGTTTTAAAATATTTCATTTGATAACCAATTAATAGCAACTATAATAATTTTGGTACTCATATCTCGCATAATCTTAAAATAACAGAATTCTCTGGTGTTATTGATTGTATTAGATTCTGGGTTTAATCTAAGTTTCTACATTTTGCTGAGGAACCTTGCTTTTAAATAAGGAAAATGTTTAAATATTAACTCATTTTTTCTTTCAGGTTTCACCTTGCTTAAATGTCTTGTCACGGTTGTTGTTTAGCAGTGATCCAGATGTGTTAGCAGATGTGTGCTGGGCCCTTTCTTATCTCTCTGATGGACCCAATGATAAAATTCAAGTAGTCATTGATTCTGGAGTCTGCCGAAGATTGGTGGAACTTTTGATGTAACTATAATTTTTGCTTAGTAGCTACATGATTATGTATTAAGTTTAACAGTTAAGGTCATGGCCTTAAACATTTCAAAGTCACCATCTTTAGGAAGAATTAAAACGTTACCAACTCTACCCTTTCTAGAGTAGCTATAATCTTTTAATTTATATCTTGAAATGCAAGAAAATTATTTTTAAAATGTATCTCTGTATAAATGAACCCTTTTCTTTATGAAGAAGCCTAATTCAGCAAGCATTTAAAGAATGTCCTTTGGCACCAAAGGTGATATATGCTTTCCCGGAACCAATAGTCTACTTTATTATTCATTATAATAATTAACTTTTTTACAAAGCCAGAAAAATCATTTAGTATCTCCATGATGTTTTTCTTACTGGCAAGTTATTATTACCTGTGTTTAAAATCACAACTTTTTCATGCAAAGAAATTAAAAGGAAATTTGTTTAAAAAGATGTTACATTAGCTTAGGGGTTAAGAGCACTGTCTGCTCATCCAGAGGTCCTGAGTTCAATCCCCAGCAACCATACGATGGCTCATAACCATCTATAGTGTGATCTGATGCCCTCTTCTGGCATAAGGTGTACATACAGATAGAGCACTCATACATGAAAAGATGTTATAGCTTCTTTATCCTCCAGCCTTCTTTTACAACTGTCTTTCTTTGTTTTGTGAAAAAGCCATTAGTAGTAAGCCAGGCATGGTAGCTCATGCCTTTAGTCCTAGCACTGGAGAGGCAGGAGCAGGCAGATCTCTGAGTTTTAGGCACAGCAAGTTCCAGACCAGCTAGAGCTACATAGTGAGACCCTGTCTCAAAGAACAACAGACCAAAACCAAAAAGCCATTAGTTATGTCCCAGTAAGACAAGTGGCACAGAGAACAGAGTTGTGTTAAAGGGTTGTCATTCCCCTGTGAGGACAGTATCAGAGAAAGATAGACAGGCACAGAGGAATGGCCAAGGCCCTCGCTTGAGAGTGCTTCCTACCTCCGTGGGCAGACAAGCAGCCAGAACAAGGCTTAGAGCCAAAAAATCATGACCTGGTAGCCTGTCTGTCAGATTATCTGTATGTAGGAAGATGTGAACTAAAGCAGCTAGCTTCTAGTCAGAAAATGTGAAAGGAAAAAAAGCCTTTAGATCAAAATGAGATCCCTCGGTGTAAACTCATGGCTGTCAAAATTAGGAGCTATTTAAGTATGTGTGTGCATATGTGTTAAAGTTCTTGGAGCAAAGACCTCTCGAAGAATACGTTGAGCACACTGAGGGCACAATTCTTGGTTTTTAAACATCACTGTTCATTTAAGGAAAGTCGGTTTTTTTAGAGAGTGGTTGGATTATGGAAGAGAAAAAAATGAGGTGAACACAGAAAATAATGATCTTGGCAATGAATTACAGTAATGTATTATAAATTCATAAAGAGCAGCAACCCCAGAGCCCACATTAAAATAGGTGGATGGGTCAGAAGGTAGATATGGCTGAGATGATAGTATTACAAATAACTAGTAAAAAAAATACAAATAATTTCTAATTCAAATAATGAGCATACATAAATAGGTATTTATACTAGTGGTTAAAGCGGGGGAAGGGGAGGGCCCTGAGAACATACATTACATGGACTGAAAAAGTTATATCAGGGTATATGTGTAGACACGTACATACATGCTTGGAATAACAGTTTGTGGAAAGGGAGGCTTTGAATTTGACAGATAGAGGGGATGGGTGTGTGAGAGGGTTTGGGGGGGAGGGAAGGAGGGAGAAATGTAATTATAATCTCTAAAATAAAGTAAATAGATTGGAGAAGGGGATTCTTACATGGTCTCAAGTATTTCTGCATCAAATACTGAGTATAAAGGAGAAATGAGGACTAGTGAAGAATAGCATAGTCCCACGATAATGGGACAAAGCATATACAGTATGTCACCCAAGAAGATATAATGAGGTTATATTAGCATTTATGGTATAGGATTAGATTTTTGTTTTGTTCTTAAAACATTAGGATGCCAAGTGAAAAATTGAGAAGGGTCACTGAGTGAAGAATGTGGACATTTTCAGGGCTATTTTTACAACTTTATATAAATTCTAACTTACCTCTTATTTTTATTTTTAGGCACAATGACTATAAAGTTGTATCACCTGCATTAAGAGCGGTTGGCAATATTGTAACTGGTGATGATATTCAAACACAGGTGAGTTCAAAATTTATGACACATTGTTAACATCTTTTATATCCCTTGATTGTGTGTTCATGAGGGCCTTGTTACTGTAATTATACAGGCATCTGTGGCAGTAAGCAGATTGTTTGTTTGTTTGTTGGTTTGTTTTGAGACAGGGTTTCTCTGTGTAGCCCTGGCTGTCCTGGAACTCACTCTGTAGACCAGGCTGGCCTCGAACTCAGAAATCCGCCTGCCTCTGCCTCCCAAGTGCTGGGATTAAAAGGCGTGCGCCACCACTGCCTGGCGGCAGTAAGCAGTTTTTAATTTCAGTTACCTTATTGGGAATGTACTTTCATAGAGCACTGTCAGAGCAAAGCACACTAGGTGTTCTGCTTGCAGGATTCAGAATCTTAAGTAGGTAAGTCATATTGGAGTAAAGCAAGGTGCCCAGTTAGCTCAGTCAGTAGAGCTTGAAACTCTTAAAGCAAACTAACAAGGAAATACGTGTGCTATGAGCTGATCAACCGGACAATGCCGTGAAGGTCTTATAAAGAAGATGAGTCTGATGAGAAGCTGTGGTTTCTATCAACAGTGGAACTGAACTAAGGTAGACGAGATGAGATTTACATGGTCATAATGAGAGAGGCAGATACTTTGAGGTGTGTTTAAGAACCATTAAACTCAACTAGAATAGAAAATGTGATTTATTATGAATAGGTTATAGAACCTAAGATTCAGATTGTGAGACCAGAGATTATTATAGCAGGAAATAGTTCCAGAACTGGTGGTCAACCGTGTGTGAATGTGCCTGCTTTGGAGAATGGTGAGATGTCAGGATTGACTCCAGATTTAGGCTAGAATTCTATCTAGCTACTCAACAAAGCTGTTAAACAAGTAATCAGTAGCTCTTTGTATTGGTATACGCTGCGCTCAGAAGCTAAATTTCCAGTGTGCTGCTGCTCCAGACCTTCCATCTGTACTAAGTCAGAATCTGCAGGTGATTGTGACTAGAAGGAGAAAGCAGACACTTTTGACTGGTTAGTTGGTTGCTTGAGACAGAGTCTATTAATAACTCCAACTGACTTTGAACTCAGAGACCGGGATTAAAGGCATGTGCCACACACTGGGATAGGTAATACTTCATTATAAAAGTCAAATTGTGAAACCAAAGCGGAACAGATTTATTCTGTACTTGAAAATTAATGTTATAGAAATGTATATTGCGAATGAATATGCAGTCAGTTTTGAAAACGAGGATGAATCTTCTATCACTAAGTCATTCTTTAAATCACTCTGTATGTTGAGCTTTACGTGTCTCTATGGGTATGACTAGAAATCAGAACTGGTTCACATTCTTGAATTTCAGTTCTTCTCGACTTGGTAATATTCTTCACAATACAATCTGTATTGACAATGCTATAGCTAAGTTACTTTAATTTGAGTGTTTGAAGGACATGTCTCTGGTTCACACTTCAGTGGAAAACAAAGCCATTCACTATACTAGCTTTGTTAACAGCAAGATTTAAAAGTTAGCAGTTGCCTAGGTATAAGATTTTTGCATTTATACTAAAATACTTTTTGTTTTCTGTCTTATCTATTTTAGGTCATTTTGAATTGTTCTGCATTGCCTTGCCTTTTACATTTGTTGGGTAGTCCAAAGGAGTCAATTAGAAAGGAAGCCTGCTGGACAATTTCTAACATCACTGCAGGAAATAGAGTGCAGATCCAGGTAGGCACCCTGTACAGTTGAAATGACAAAAGGCAAATCTAAAGTACTAGCATGTGTATTTAGTATTCTACTGAGGAATAGCAGTAACATCTATAAAAATATCTGAAACATAAGGTAGTCTTGAGAAATTAGTGTTTCTGCTGAGTAGAGTACACACATCTGGAATCCAGCACTTGAGAAGCTGAAGCAAGATAATATTATAATTTTGAGGCCCAAATGGAATATTTAGGGACACCTTATCTGGGAAGAAGAAAAAATATTAAAAAGGTGTTGCATCAGGTTAAAATTGAGAGACTAAGGCAGGATGGTGGTTTTTGAGGCCAGGATGAGCTGTATGGAGAGACCCTGTCTGGGCAGGGTGGTTTGCCCAGCTTTAAATGTTAGGAATCATCTTTAGTATTTAATTCTTATTAGGACCTGTTAAGTTTCTTGAGCCCGAGAATACTTACACATTTTGGTTAGTTGCATGCTTACAGTTTATCACTTTAATATTTATGTTGTACTGACAAATTCTCCATTCTTCAGAAAGTTCTTTTTAAAAGCTCATGTCTTTTTACAAAAGAAAACTTAAAATGTGCTGATATTACCAACCTCTCCCATTTTAAGATTAAAAAACAATTATTTGTATGTGTGTGCTTGTGTGGGTTATGTAAAGCCCAATGTGAGCAGGCCAGGTTGTCAGATCACTGGAACTAGAGGGGCAGGTGATTGTGAGCACCTGATGTGGTTGCTGTGCGCCAAACCCAGGTCCTCAGTAAAAAGCACCAAGTGCTCACAGCTGCTGGGCCATCCCCCAGCCTCTGACTGTTAAAGCTTCTGCACTTCAGTGCTCCATGGGGCAGTGGTTAGGAAACAGCATTTGCACTAATTTTGCTGGATCATTTTTCTTCTTAGGCTGTCATAGATGCAAGTATTTTCCCTGTTTTGATTGAGGTCCTTCAGAAGGCAGAATTTCGTACCAGAAAAGAAGCAGCATGGGCTATAACCAATGCCACATCGGGAGGCACTCCAGAGCAAATAAGGTGCGCGCAGATTTCCAAATACCGAATCAGGCAATCTGAAACGAAACCTATTTCTTTATTGGTGAAACTAACATTTTTATGTTTGTTTGATATGTATTAATATGAAATGATAGCATTTGGTATATCTTTCATTTCGTTTCTTTGATTATTTTTACTTAAGTGATAATTAACCCCATCCTCCTTGGCATAGATTAGAAATCCAAATGGGAACAATTTGTTGATTTTCAGAATATACTGTCTTGAGCATTAGCTTTGTTTTAAGCATTAAAATCACAAAATTAACTTTATTATATAGAAGTAACAAATACAAGCATCAAATGTGTTTAAAGTAAAATTAAAATAAGCATTTGTTTAATGGTGTCTTTTCCTTACTGGCTGATGTCTTGCCAGTAGATAGTCTAATACTTTTATGCACTACTTGTCCTTTTCCTTCTGTACTAGATTTTATAACCTGTGCCTTTATCATGTATATTACCGATTCATCGTTAGTACATGGCTTGAAGTATGAAGTAAGCCTGGCCAAGTCCTGACCTAGTTATCATCCTTCAGTAAAAGTTGTGATGAGATCAGTCTTAACAGAATCACTTAACCTTTCTGGTCCAGTTTCGTTTGTTTGTTTGGCTAATGAATTCAGTAACAGGATATAAAGTGCAGTGAACACTTGATGTGCTCAGCACAGTGCTTAATGAGCATTAGGTTCTCAGCCAGAATGAGGTCCCAGCCTGGTTTGTAATAGTAGTCCTTTTCAAGTAGAGTCCAGTCTCCTTCATGTACCTTCAGACTTTTTGACTTCTATAGCAGAGATACACTTTGTATCTCAACTACACTTGACTTCTTACATAATCTTCTCATTCTTAAAAATCCTGCCACACAACTTGAAGCCACTGTTTACAAAATATTTTCTAATGAATATGTGACTGTTAAAAAGGTTATAAAATAGGTCAAATTATTACACTATTTTATAAACCAAAGGATTTTAAATGTACCAAACAGTAGATAATTGTTTCTGTTTTCTACAGACAAGTTCTCACTCTTCTCTGCCTTTTTCAGTGCCATACATTTTTTATAAAAGTATATACATTTACATACACACATGTATGTTTCTGTAAGCATGTCTGTATGTATGCATGCATGTCTGTATGTGTATGTGCGTGTGTGTATGTGTGCGTGCGTGTGTGTATGTGTGCATGTGTGTGCGTGCGTGCATGTGTGTATGTGTGCGTGTGTGCATGCGCGTGTGTGTGTGTGCGTGTGCGTGTGTGCGCGCGCGCGTGTGTGTATGTGTGCGTGTATGTGTGCGTGCGTGTGTGTGCGTGTGTATGTGTCTGTATGTGTGCGTGCGCGTGTGTGTGCGTGTGTGTGCATGTGTGTATGTGTATGTGTGCGTGCGCGTGTGTGCGTGTGTGAGTGTGTGTGTGTGTATGTGTGTGTGTATGTGTATATGTGTGCGTGTGTGTATGTGTGTGTGTATGTGTGTGCGTGTGCGTGTATGTGTGTGTGCGTGTGTGTGTGTGTGTGTGTGTGTGTGTGTATATGCATCCCTCCTGATTGATGGGACTAAAGGTGTGTGCCACCATATCCTTTTTAAAAAATATTTTAAATAAACCATCTGACATTCTATTACGCTAACGGGTGTTTTTCTCATTCCCCTTTCTCTGTTGTAAGTTATTTTGGTTAGTTCCTTGTCTAGCCTCTGGAATGCTGGGATTACAAACACGCCGCTGCACTGCGCCTTGTCCTTCCTTTGCTTCCTGTACACTGTCACCATCAGATCTGTGCAGGGACACCATCTGCGTCTGCTTCTGTTCTGCTCTCGTAGTGTTTCCGTTAGGTTCCCGCTAGCACTGATGACACAGTGCCATTGTTTGTTATGACTTACGTTTTATAGCTCCTTTTATTTCATCTATGTTAAGCTTAAGGAAATCACATATACAGGAAGAAAATGTCTTCATCTCAGATTAGATTCAGCATGCATACCACAGTAGTTCTGCTCACTATTGCCAGTTATTGTTCTGGTAGCTAAATCATTTTAGTTAGAGCAGACTTTTTAAATATGTATTTTATTTTATTTAACTTCACACCTACGAGATAACTATTCATTAAAAAGATTTTTGATCATTATCATTTGGAAAGTGGTGTAAGTACACACCTTCTTTCTCTAAGGTGTGAGTGTGTAGGTGTAGATGTGGGTGTCGCAGTGCAGATGTGGACGACAGATAGTGACGCTGTGGGATTCATCATCTTACTGTGGCTTCCAAGAATGAACCCAGTGTCATCCTTGCACAGCAAGTGCTGAGCCATCTGCGCAGCACTCCTTTTTCAGAGGAGCAGAAACTTTTGTTAAGTACTTTGCGTTGGGAAACTGAGGTAGAAAACAGTTACTCAAAGTTACATAACTAATTAAAAATGGAATTAGGATTTGAAACCATGCAATCTGACTGTATAGCCTGTTCTTACCCTTGGTGATTCATATGAACTCTTTGTCAAGTAAGGAAAAAAAATCACTTAATTTATATGAGAGGAAATGGGAAAGTAATAATGATGTCCTAGGAAATTACTGGCATATTTCTGTGAACAGTACTTCTTAACGTTTATTTATTAGGGTAGCCTGTTTTTTCTTTGTGATCTTTGCAATTCTGAAAAATAATATATGTTTCAGAGATTGTGATTGCTGTTGTGAGAAATCTTCCAAAATTTTATTTGGGTTTCCCTTTCCATCTCCATTTGTACCTTTCCATCAAATAAATCAAGAGGGAGGGAGGGAGGGAGGGAGGGCGGGTGGGCATATACTTAAAACGAGCAGGTAGAAGCCACTCTACTTAACCCTCCTTTGCAAAAATCATCCAAGTGTTTGTCTGTCTGTGTGCACATTTTGTAGTATTTGCAATTCCATTATTGCTAATTATGTGAAACTGGAGAAGCTTGACAAATTGTAGTGTAAATAAAAAACTTCCTGAGCTTAAATCAGGTGTGGTGACTCCAAATCCCAACACTCAGGAGGCAGAGGCCTCACAAATATGTGAGTTCAATCCAACCTAGGCTACATAGTGGGTTCCAGGCCAGCAAGGGCTAATGGCGAAACCCTAACTCAAAAAAGAGAACAACAAAAGGTATGTGTTGAAACACTTTCATGATTGGTAATATGACCTTTTATTCTGGTTTTTGTTATTATAATCTACAACATATAATAGAAAATATTAAATACACCCTCCTCCAATTCTCTGTTTTAAATTTCTGTGAAGGTATTTGGTAACCTTGGGCTGCATTAAACCACTTTGTGACCTTTTGACTGTCATGGACTCCAAAATTGTTCAAGTGGCTTTGAATGGACTTGAAAATATTTTACGTCTTGGAGAACAAGAATCTAAGCAGAGTGGAGTGGGCATCAATCCATACTGTGCTCTCATTGAAGAAGCATATGGTAAGCAGGCCGTTGGAAGTTGTAATTATAGTTAATTCTCAATTATCTGCCCTAGGTGGCCTCTCTCCAATCTGTACCCCTGACTTCCCCATTTTATAAGTTGTTTTCATTATAAAAGCTAGACCCTAGTCCCTATACTCACAGTTCTTAGTGAATAAGATATAAGTGTGAAGTCATTGATTTGTGCAAAAAATAAATTCAAAGAAGTGTTCCAGTCTTTGTGGAGTGAATGGATGCTATTGGTTTGGTTTCCTCATATAGTATGTAGTGAAGCCCTGATAATAATTTGTTTCTTGTGTGTGTTCTTTCTGTGATAGGCTTGGATAAAATAGAGTTTCTGCAAAGTCATGAAAACCAGGAAATTTACCAGAAGGCTTTTGATCTAATTGAACACTATTTTGGTGTGGAAGATGCTGATCCCAGTATTGTACCCCAGGTGGATGAAACCCAGCAACAATTTGTATTTCAACATCAGGAGGCACCAATGGAAGGGTTTCAGCTCTGACAGGTGGTGGGGAAAATGACTGACAGAAATGAGTAACTTCTGATAGCTCTTCGACGTGACCAGCACTGGTAGAAAGGTTTTTATACAATACAGGAAAGAGAAAAGTGGATGTACTTTTAAAAGCAAATACGAAACAAGTTTTCATTCAGATGCACTGTTTCTTTATAGATTTTCTGTTTGTTGTTTTGGTTATTTGTTTTGATGTAGCTGTATTTGTCTTCTGTTGTTTGGATTTTTGTGTCTATTTGTGAATATACATTATGCAAATATTTCATTCAAGATTGAAAAGAAGAACTTGGTGAATATTACATATGGTTCTGAACTTTTCAGGTGTTCTTGAAGACTGCACAATAGCAGTGCTGTGAATATTGATAATTGCATTTTGTCAATAAGACTGACAATGCCCAGTCTTTACTAAATCTACCTCTGTCTTGAAGCAAATGTAAAAACAAAAAGCTTCTGAAGCATGAAATCGTGTAAGAGCTGAATTAGAGTGTGATAATCTTGATTTCATTCTTTAGATTATGAATCACTGTGCTGTAGGGTATACTTCACAGACAATTGCAACGGAAAACTTAAAAAAGTTTTTATGAAACAGTGTATTGATGGATAAAACACGTCAGTTATGAAGAGAAGCTGTTCATGTTGATCAGAATACAAACCTATGAAATAATTGTCTGTGTTGTTCACATAAAATATTATTATTCTAGTATCTTCTATTTTATCCAGAGATGCTAACTTCTTTGGAATAGTATTTGTTTTCACTCTTGATTTTAAAGAAGATCATGACAGAGAGGTGATCATGAATCTAAAGTAGTGCTGCGTACCTAAAACTGTAATTATTTCCTCTGATTCTTCAGAAGATCTTGAAACATTTTATTCTTTGTAGAATAATGGAGTCAAGTACTTGAATGGCAGAATTATCCTAAGGAAATCACCTTGCTATGTATTAAATATTGTTCAATGCATTTAATGTTTTGACTAATGGGTGATGCTAATGAAAACTGTCAGGATTATTTAATATGTAGATGTCTGTATTAAGAATCTTCATTTTGGTGATGCACAGCAGGTCATACTGCTGATGATTATGAACTAAGTGGGAGATGACCTTTGCATCAGATTGGTTACTCTAATTTATGCTTTATGAGTTGACAGCAAAAAGTCTCTTGAAATAAGAAGATCTAAAGGTTTTGATAGACAATTTATATTTATTTACATATGTGTGTGTTATTCCCATAGAATTGTGGGTGTTTGGTAGAATTTTCTAAGCAGATGTGGCATTGTTGAACTCAATTTTTTTATTTATAGTTATATACAAGTTATGTTATATTCCGTTATATACTTAAGAATACTTATGTAAAACCTAAATTACAACTCGTGTAAGATGGGAAGTAAAACAATTTTGATATGCTTCATAGTTTATTCTGTAAAGAAAGATTCATTTATGATAGCATTTGTAATGTTTCTGCTGGGAATCAGAGGCCTGTGATATATGGAGAGTGTATCTAGGAGTACTTTTAAATAGTAGGGCATTCTGTGAAGTGTATATCAT
>JADRCH010000288.1:127992-140081 GCA_019843965.1 Rhynchomys soricoides
ATAGTAGGGCATTCTGTGAAGTGTATATCATGAGTCTAAGCTTTTGGCAAGACACTTAAAGCCCACAACCATAAAATCTAGGTTTAACCGGTTTTCCGTAGTGCTGACTGCATCAGTCCTTTTATACCATTAAGTAGAGGACTGTGTCTGCTCTTTTTTATTATAATTGAAGTTATAAACTTAAATATAAAAATTTTTCCTTTTATGTTACGTACATTCAAAGAAACAGGGTAGTGATATAAAAATTACCAAATTGATGGGTGAATTTATCAAATAAACACTGTTTTATGGTGCCAGTGTTTCTAAGTATAAGATGACAGGGTATTAGACTATTCGTAAGCAGTTGTTGATCAACATAATTCAAACTTAGCCGGCTGTGCCTGCTTTGAGGCTGCAGTAGTCACTATAGCAAGCCTCTAAGCCAAATCTTCCAAAAAAAAAAAAAAATTGTTCTTATAGAAGAAATTTTATGTCTGTGTGTGTATACATAATATATGTATAGCTTACATATGTGTGTATGTATATTATATGTGTGTATGCATGCACATATATGAGAATGTATATATAAAATGCTTGCAGGCACGTAGGATGAGTGACCTATCAAAGGAGATCTTAGAACTTACCAGTGGGACAAATGTTAAATTTCTAAGTGCAGAATTTGGTCATACTTTGAATAGTTAAGTACAAATTTAATTTCTTGGATTAGATTTGAGTGCAAACGGCCACGTTAAAGCCTAGTTCCTTTATTGGAATGAGAGCTAGCTCTGTGAGAATACCATTTAAAGCCTAGTTCCTTTATTGGAATGAGAGCTAGCTCTGTGAGAATACCATTTAAAATGTTCCAGCGTTTATTTGCGTCATCATTGTCCCCTGTGACACTACTCAATAAGTTGCTTTTCTAAGATTTGTGACACTTATATGTGATAGATACCGTGCCAAATAAAATGAATGTATGACATTAATGCAAATACCAAGAAAAACACCTGAGTCTATTGAAATAAATTTTATTGAATTTACTTGAACTTGAATTTCTACTGATTGAACTATGCAACCACACTCATTATTTTAAAAATACTTGATGCACTGGCCTAGTTTTTCTTGTGTTGTTTTTCTGTGTTGTAAGTTTTAATTTGAAAGATTTTTCTAACCTAATTTTTAGTGTTCTTAACTTTTAGTGTCATCTGTCCCTTACTGGTAGCGTCGGAGCAGGGTATTTTGTTTTTTGTTTTTAAAGTAAATCTGCTGGCACAGAAGTAGCTTCTTGTTTGGTTTCTGTAACCTGTTTGCAGTTAAAGATGGACTCACAGGGTGAAGAACTAAAAAAACAAAACAAAACAAATTTACCTCTGCTTCGGTAGATTTTTTTCTTCTTTATAAAGGAGTATTATAGAAAAAAGTTAACATAAAAATGTCTTTGTGGGTTTTGTTAGTATTGTAAATTCAGCAATCTACTCGATGCTTAATTGTGATACTGTGAAGTAAAATGAACTCCTGTTCTTTCCAGTACATAGCAAGCCCTGCTGCTTTCTGAAATGTGATAGACAAGCTGTTAGGAGCCAGTATAATAGGGCTCTAAAACACTGTTGTCTCCTTGATAGGAAAGCAAGATGGAATGAGAAGAGACCAGATGAGGCAAGATGAGACGATTCTCACATAACTAAATAAACAGCCATGTGAGCATTATGCAAGATTATGAAATGTTACCCTCTACTAAACACAATAAAATACTATTTTACAGTTGCATTTACGTGTGTTTATTTTCATTAGTATTGCTACGATTGTCTACTCCCAATGGAATACAAACAGATGCCACCATCAGTTAGCAGTCGTTTGGTTTTATAAAACAAGAACCATAAAGAATGGTTAATTCAGAACTAGGTAGGAAAAGAGGAAAGAGGGGACCTCTTGCTTTAGAAACCCTCCCCCTAAATCAAGCAAAAAGGAAGACACTGGATGTAAACTCAGTGCCATCAGTAATTGCAGGAAATTTTAATGAGTTGAAGGTGTTTCAGCAGTGGTGCCTGGTCAGTACTGTAGGTAGCTGTACTAGACTTTTTTCTGTTAAAATGTACGATACCATAGTCCAGGCAGCTTACAGAAGGAAGGCACACACTTCCAGCAGGATCAGAGTTCTCCACATCAGTATTTTGAAGCCTCAAGGTTCACCCCCAGTGACACACTTCTCTAGTGAGGTCACACCTCCTCTGCCTCTCAAACAACCACCAACTTGGGACAGGCATTTAAATGCCACAATTCTGGGGGACATCTCATTTAAACCATCACAGTAGTGTATATCTCACAAAGACTATTTAAAATGGAGAAATTAATTGCTCGGCCAAGTTAACAAGTCTCATATAGTACACTTTTGCTTTTTAGAAATTTTCACACTTTTCTCCAGCCTGAGCTTACTAATTTTACTCCCGTCGGTAGCATGTCAGACTTCTTTTCTGCAAATCCTCACCAACACTTGTTGCTTTGTTCTGCTTAATCAGGACCATTCTAGTGAAGGAGATAGTATCTCGTTTTGTTTTGATCTGTGCCTCTCTGATGGTTAAAGAAGGTGAGTCCTTGTGGTCCATATTTCAAAGCAATAAAATCAATATAGCAAAGAGCTAACTGCACGCAGTGTTACCACAGCACTGATTGCCTGACAACCAAGATGGAATCAACCTATGTGCTTTGTTCTTGAGCTGATTAACAACCTACAGTTAAGTTATGGGGGGAGAAAGTCTTGGATTCTTTTTTTTTCTTACAAGCTTATTTAAACTTTGTAAACAGCCTTTGCTGCTGAAGCAAATTCTGGCTATCAGTATTTCTGATAGCCTGTGAATTACAAGGGATTGATCATTGAGCTGATATCTGATCCAGCAACAGTGAGGTCTAGGGATCGTTTAAATGACTTGTCCTTTTCAGGTGGTTATTTTGATTTTCTGGGCAGTTTTTACACTGCTTAACTCGCTGAAGACAGAAGGGAAACTGCTGCCTGTGTGAAACAAACTGTCCCCTTTAGCCTGGGCTACCATACACTGTCGTGGCTTGTCTTGGCCTTGGTAAGGACTCAGATTTCAAGGGTTCCCTGTCTCTGGCCATCTTACATGCCCTAGGAAGAGCATGAAGCAGCCATAATCCCTTTGATTTTACAAATCACTGACCACAGTATTTACTTCCTGATCACATATTTCTCTGGTGTTTTATGCTAGAGTGCAAATTGGGTCCTTGCTCCTTCATTTTGGCAGGAAGCAGAAAGTGCACCAGTCCACCATATTCCCTCAACAATCTGGAAGACAGGCTCTATCTACTTGCCACTTAGAATACTTATTTTTCCTTGCATCTTGTTTTTCTTTTATATAATTCATTCTAAGGTAATTTGGTTACGTCGATTTGTGTGGCTTCATTTATTTAGGTTTCTGCACATTGCAGAAAAGCTCGAGTCAGGTGACAGAATGGCACCTAGCACCACCACAGCGTATTAGTACAGCATAGAAGGAAGCATTAGCTAATCTCTGTAGGAGGTGTAATTGGGCAGACTGTCTCATAGGCTGTAAACATCTGGGAGGAGGAAGCCACTATTGCTAGTGTTTGTACACACTGATCAGTCCTCTGTAAACATTGCCACTTGGAACACAGGAAGAAGGCTTTGCCAACTTGAGCCTGACCCATGTGGGGAACAGCTTTGCTTATTTCCCATGGGTCCAAGCCCCTGGATTTTCATCATGGCCATGTTCATGTCAACAGTACATTCCCTCAGGACTTAACCCATTTAGACCTTCCTTCCCTGTTTGCTGTGTAAAAGTACATATGTAAAAGTACATATGTATTTTTGTGCACGATTTTTAAATGGGTTTTAGTAAAGGTTTACTAAAAAATTAAGACCCTAATGTTTTTTTGTTACCAAGAATGAAATTATAGCAAATATTTTGTCAATCGTTTATTTTGTAGTTAATAGTAATGGCACCTGAGTGAGTACATTGACATCATTTAGCTGAAAGCATCATTTAGGCTTGGACTGTGCAGCCAATGTTGCTTCTTCACGCCACTTAGCTTTCTTTGCCAGATTCCAACTTGTTAAGGATTCATGCCGTTCCACAGCCTAAAAACACAACACAACACAACACAACACGACTTTTTAGAACGTACATCTTTGCTAGATATATGGAAAAGCCTTTGCAAAGTGAAAAGGAGAAAAAATACTGTAAGCAAGTCACAGATAATATCCAAGAAAAATGGCTCTGTGGAAATCACCCAAGATGCTAGACTTCTAGTCAACTGGGTAAGTGATATCAGGAACCTGCTGCCACCCACCTCTCTTGGTTCAAATAGACACATGTGTTGGATAGAAACGTCAAAAGTATCTTCTGGTACTAGAAATGGATATAACTCAAGGCTTGCCCTGGCAGAGGATAGGAGGGAGATGTCAAGAAGGAAGGGAATGGTTTCAGACACAGGGAATGCCTTGGGAAAACACTAGCCATCACAGCTGTGGTCTGGGACTTTAACTCTTTATACAAAGGATTTGAGTGCACAATTTGACTGTGGCGCTGTGCTGTGAATGAGAAGCTGAAGGAGCAGGGAAGGTGTGAAATCCCCTCACCAGCCTGAGAAACTTGTAAGAAGAGGACCATTTATGTGACAAAACCAAGCAAAACAAAAACAAACCAAAAAACCTAGTGTTCATCTTATAGAAGAGAATATAGTTTCCGTAAAAGATTTCTAGAATCCAAAGAATAACCAGTTTGGCCCAGGGATAGGATAGAGACAAGATGGTATATTTCTCTTTTTGGTTTTGGATATTCAGCCCAGTGAGTGTTGTTCTGAAGTCCCCCATCTGGAGAACATTCTAAAAGTAGGTGAATCCCAAGCTCTTAGGATAACATTACTAAGCTTAATGACAGGCATTCCGTGCCTAGGGCTGGGGGACTCAGACATTTGAAAGCCTGAACAATATAGCAAGAATTGAGGATATCATGTCATTTCCTTTAATGGTGTGCCCACTGGGCTAGGTGGGAATAAGGGGGTTCACCCAGAGCGTGAAGGGGTGAATGAAATCACATTGTATCCACGTATAAAACTTAACAACAGCAAACCATTGCAAGCAACAAAGCATGCTGAATATCTGCCAGAAAGAAGAAGGAATCAAGGGTTAGGTAGAGTGACTATTGCTTAAATATGCTCAGAAGGAAGGATACTGAGAGCGAGCTATGCATGTCAGAAGGCTGCATTATCAGTTGCCAAGCTCTAACCAGGCGGGTCACAGGTGACAAAATGAAGTGTGTCTAGAGATAGCTTCCAGGTGGAAGCTCTTAGAGCATCTGCCAGTATTATTGGAGCTGCTCATGGTAAAAATGTGGTCCCGAGGATCCAGAGATGGGAGGGTTTAGAGGCAGGTGTAGAATGTGAAATAGCTGCCTACTTCTTTTTATAGGTATTAAATAGAAAGCATGCATGGAGGATGATGAAGAGCAGCTCATACTCAACCTGCACAGCCATTTCCAACCTACACACTTCTGTCTCCTAAGTTTGTGGAACCGACACTTAAATTGTTTTAATTCAGAGAATGGACTCGTCTGGTTTACTTTTACCCAGCAGAGTTCTTATGCTGTTCTTTGTTAGTTTACAAACAAACTTTTGCCTCTCTCGGTGATATATTTTTTGGGGCCCAATTTTCACGGCTATATTTCTACAATATATATGTGGGTGGTACCAGGATCTACAATTGCTGAGTTCAGAACAAGGTCCATGGCATTTCTAAAAACAAGTTGTGTTTATCTCTCAACCCCTGTAGGGCTAGGCATTAAGAAGTTAGGGAGTGGTCTGCCCCTGTACCTTACTCCCAGCCTACCACCACTAGGAATGATAGTTTTTAAGGAGTCACTCACCCTTTTGGCAGACACAATCACAGCAAAGCAGGCAACAATTGTGAGTCCAATCATTATGTAACAAGCTTTCACTCGAGCCTTGTTTCTTGAAACAGCTATCATTTCAGGCCTAAACAGACATGTGGATTCTGCTAATTATTTTTAATATTTGTTCATATTAAAGCAATACAGCTTTCTGACTGAGCATGATAAACAATGATGATTGCTTGAGTAGCTCACATATTTCCCCCAATGCAAACCATGGCTGTAAAAGACCACCAAATGCTAGCCCATTTGTTTTAGCAATTTCAAATTAGCACACATTTGTTCAGATTTCAATCTTAAACTAAAGGTAGCCACTGTGAAACGACTATAATATATTTGGCTTATAATTGATCAAAATAGAATTACTGGCAGTGTACTGGACTACGATTTCTTATTTCCTAGCTTGGGTAAAAGAATTGAAGCCATTTGGAACAGTGTGTATTTAAACACATTTCCCACACTTTCTTTCAAGAGCTTCTCAGTTTTTTCTTGCCCCTTCCTATCTCATTCTCCGAAGAGACTAGTTACATGCAAGGGTCGTACAACAATACCTTAGGATTTTGCAATCTATAAACTGTTACAGTGGGAATCAAGCCTTCAGTGCTTTTGGGTTTTGTTTGTTTGTTTTGTTTTTTGTTTGTTTGTTTTTTCCAGACAGGGTTTCTCTGTGTAGCCCTGGCTGTCCTGGAACTCACTCTGTAGACCAGGCTGGCCTCGAACTCAGAAATCGGCCTGCCTCTGCCTCCCAAGTGCTGGGATTAAAGGCATGCGCCACCACTACCCTGCAAGACAGAGTTTTTACCTGGAACCTTGGCTGTCCTGGAACTCACTCTTTTGACCAGGCTGGCTTTAAACTTACAGAGATCCACTGCCTTGCTTTCCTAGTGCTGGTATTAAAGGTGCTCCTCACCACTGCCTGACCTAAAATATTAAATTTTAACAAACAGAAGTTATGCTATAAATTTTTCTTAGTTTGATTTATATTTTCAGAAGTTTTGAGTCTATAAATGGCATAGAGAGTGAACCTTGTTTAAAATAATTAGAAAATTTTTTAAAGTTGAATAACCGTGGAAAGATTTCAAAATGTCTCTTTATTTTTTTTAACGGTTGTTCAAAGAACAAGGAAATGTTTCAGAATGAGTACCTGGGTGTGCATTTTTGAAGTGTGTGGTTTCCCTTTCCCATTTACTTGAGGCCACTTATGATGAGACCAAGCATGCTGAAGCTGCCTAGATTTCCAGGACCAGGAAACCATGTACCCAGATGCCGTTCTCCCGTAGCCCAAAAGTCATACCAGGATTCTTTCCTTGTATCAAACAGGGAAGATAGCCCTCTCTGTTTCTTTTCTCCTCAGCCACACCACTGATATGGTGATTGAGGATGCAGTTTATCAAGGGGGTAAGGCGTGATGTTCGTTGCTGAAATGATCATATGCGTCACGGTGAAGTCAAGAGTGACAAATGCTTGGGCTCGGCTCTTTTTATTGAGTCCACGAAACTCCACCACCACCAGTTTACGGTGGGCCTTCCCACGTCAGTTAACCTAATCCAGTAATAACCTCACAGACACGTTCAGTCATGTCTCTTCGGCAATCCGCATCCTGCCAAGTTCCTATTAACCATCACAGTCCTCGCCGTTCAGAGCTCTCCAGGAATCTGCAAGACTACGTATTGCCCAATAAACTCCTGGGCTTTCAATTCAACTTCTGCACTCTCTCTATAATTCCAGCTACCCACTGTCTAGTCGAACACCTTGACCTTTATCCCCATTAGGGGAGTGTTGTAAACTCCCTATGTCAATGTTAGTCAGTGTGCAGCTCTATGGCTGCCTTGCTCCTGGCCAGCAAAGCATTGTTTGGACACTATGTCCCAGCCCAGGCTGCAAATCTCCCCGCGGGCGAAACTCAGGCAAGGACCCACTTCACACTTACGGTACTAAGGGTGGGATCTCCTCTATAGATTTGAAACGCCCGGTCCACAGCAGAATTTTCTTGTCGAATTTCGAAGGTTTGTACTGGGCGGGGATCCTGTGAACTTCCTCTACAGCGAAAGCAACAGGCAGATCAAGAAGCACATTGCATCCACAAGCTGGAATCCACCGCAGCCCCCTCCCTCCCAGCCCTGCCTTACTCTGACCTGGGGGCTCAAAGCCGCTGGGATTCTGGCCGCTGGAGCTACAGGGGTGACACGCGGCTCGGGGACCCCATCCGGGCCAGCGCGATGTGGTTTGAGGAGCACGGGGAATGGTGATCCCCAAGCCTAGGCGCAGAACACTGCTGCGGACCCAGAGCATCTTACACATTCGCTGGAGCCCACAGCCACCCGCTGGAGAGCTCGGGCCTCCTCCCGGTCCTGGATGCTGAGCTGCGTGCGCACTGTCTACTCCCCTTTCCCGCCCCAGCGGGGACACAGAAGAATTCTCCTGGGGGCAGGCTGGGTGCCAGGGAAAAATTTGGGGAGCAGAACCACCAATCCTTGAGGCGGCTCAGCGAATCATTTAAAAACATTTCTTGGTGTTGAGTAGATATGGTTCTCATCAGAATTTCAGCTCTGGTCCCGTTAGAGAATAAAGCTAAACCTTTTACTGTCTATAGAAGGCAGAAAATGTAATTCTCTACCAAGCAAGCAAGGTCAGGAACTATATAAACAAACTAAAGATTCCCTGGGAGGAAGCTCTGTGAAACCAGCCCCACTATTTCACGCTGTAATTTATTGCCTTTCTAGGTAAACAAACAAACAAACAAACAAAACATCAGTTCCTAGCCCTTTTCATTTCTTAGTCCAATACTTGAATGGGGAGTGGGGAGCAATTGCGGAGGTCAGAGGGTAACTCTCAGAGTTGATTCTCACTTTCTACCCTGTGGGTTCTGGGGAATGAACCCAGGTCCTCAGGCTTGGCAGCAAATGCCTTTAGCAACTGAGCCATACATAGTACAGGCCCCCAATGTGTGCCAGTCTCCCATTTCCTTCTACCCTCTCTTTGCTGCTGAAAGGGGGAGAAAATGTTCTTTACCACTAAACAGGACTAAAAGTTCAGAAAGAAAGGATTTATACAACAGTCCTCTACTTCGAAGAAATCCTCCCTAGACTCCTCCAGCATCAAGACTCACGAAGTGGAATTGCTCTCAGGGACACAGAATCAACTGTGCCTATTTCTGCTTCCTGTCTTTCAGCTTCCTACCACAGCTTGTATCTGCCACTGGTTCTCTGGCTTGTTTTCTTTCTAACTAGGCTGGTACTCTGAAAGAAGACCTTCTCTGCAATCGCTGGTTTCTCTTAAACACGATCAGTTCTCTAACCATCTGTGAAATAGTGACAGTCGGCGGAACACAGCTTAAGCCTTCACACCTGGCCCTGCAGCTAAACTGTGTAATGTAAGACTTGCACAATCATGAGCCCCCGTCTTCATCTCATTTGTAAGGACATCATTTTTACCTTTTGTTCATTTAATCCTCGGGCTACTTTAGCCCTCCCTCGTATGAGTCAGATATTTCTCAGAGCTGGGTTAGAGCAGTGATGTTAAGTGGGGTGTAGAGGGGCTTAAAAAACAGTGAAGAGATACGGTAAGCTAGAGTAGGGTTTAGGTCCCAGGCTGGGGGCATTGGGAATGCTGAGGTCTGAGTCTCTAAATAATACTTTAGAAAATGTGGTTCCTTTCCGATATCTCAGACTAGTCCCTGAACACAGTACATTTTAATTTAGGAGATTCCTTGTGTACAATTGTGAATTCTCTGACTAGAAGGATTGATTATTTCGTTCCAAGTGTACAGGGAAAAATGGGCACTTAGTAGATGCTAAGTAGGTATTGAATAATGAGTGGATGGATTCAAGTCTTCAGAAGCAGAAAAGTCTTCGTGCTGGTTAGTTTTAGGAGTCACTTGAGGAGAGGGGACCTCAACTGAGAAATTTTGTTCATAAGATTTTGCTATAGACGAAGTTGATTGATGTATGTCTGATGTAGGAGGGTCCAGCCCACTGTAGGCAGTGCCACCCCTAGGCAGGTCTTGGGATAAGAAGCAACCTGAACAAGTTGGCAAGCAGCACTCCTTGACTTCGGTTTCTGTCTTCCGGTTCCTGCTATAAGTTCTTGTCTTGACTTCCTTTCACGATAGGGCAAACAAACTCTTTCTTTTGGTCCTGGTGTTTATCACAGCAACAGAGAAGTAAACTAGAACAGACTTCTCCTAGGGGAGTTTTAGAAAAGGATTGAAATACTTCGCCATCTACATCCCTTTCTATGTTGTGTCTGCAAGTGCTGGTTATGTTGCCAGCCTAAAAATAAATATTTATGGAACTGAACTGAATAAAATCCCTACTTGAGAAAGTACGTTGCCACAGATAGATGATGATCCCTTTGTTATAATACTTGACAATTTTCCTGTCATTCAAATACCTTTTCAAAAAATATATTTTAATTTTATATTACCAGGGGAAGCGTCCATAAAACTGGAGTATAAACTGTCTCTGAGAAGCATCATTCATAGTTCACTCTGAAGTATTAAACTAGCTAACTATGAACATTTTCGTGGAGTGACCTGATGTCATACCCTCAAGCTTTCCTGGTGGAACAGACCTACAGGAGACAGAACAAAGAAATAAGGGCTCAAGCCATGAAAGAAAGAATAATTTGCATCCTATTCTTTATTTCTTTATTCTTTATTCTTTCTTTCTTTATTTTTATTATTGCATCTTATTCTTTACCCCTGACAAGTTAAGCTAGGACTTTGGGGAAGAACTCTACATTAATTACTTACAGCTGCATTAAAAAAATGTTTTTCTCAGCTCTATAATTAGAAAATAGTTGAATCATCTTAGTAGAAGAAAAATTATTGTATTTCTTTTTTTCTTGTCAGTCAACACCGGATATTTATTCATTAAACAAATATTTATTGAGTGTTTCCTATGTGCTGGGTGCTGCTCTGGGCTCTGATACAGTAGCACATAGCCAGTTAAAGCCTGACTATGACAGAGGGAATTCATGCGTTGGAGTTTTAGTTGACCCATTCTGTCTTTGTGTTCAAGCTAAAGTTCCTGTCCCTTATTTGAAAAAAACAATTCAGGATTATGCCTTCAAGACTTGTTTTTCATTAACATCGCTTATATTTCTGGTTCTATGTCTGCCATGATTGCTTCCTAAAACACATCACTGTGCCCAAGAATAGATTTGGTGTGGGAGACTTTTTCTTTCTTTTTCTTTCTTTTCTTTCTGCCCTTTTAATATAGAAAACGTCATGGTCTGTCTTACTTTAAGGCAAGAGATGCAAAGATTGAGCTATGGAGTTGCCCTGGGGATATGCCAATCTGTCTGGGATGATGATCTCTTGCCAGGAAATGTTCCTCTCCCAAGGGAAGTGTTAGGAGGACTTTAACTAGTTTGTTGTTTGACCTTTTACAAATCTTTCAGTGGGAAAAATCTAAAATGATGTTTGCACTGCAGATTCATCTCACAGTGGTCTCTATTGCTGGGGTAAACTTACCAACTACATATAGTCCTTATGAGGCTTGACTACCTACCATTCAACACACCATCACTTCGGACACCAGCAACAGAAAAAAGACAACAGCAAAGTGAAGGGGTTCTATTTTTATCAGGGAAAAATTTGAAGTTATTCTCACAGTTTGAACAACGAGGAGGAACAGAGGAGATCTCAATGGAATAGTGGAGATTTGTTGATGGTCCTGCAATCACTTCCTACGTGAATATTTGTATACAGGTTGATCAATGATAGAAGACTTCAGTACTCAAGGATGGAAAAAGTGTTAATAAGACCTGAGTTCTTACAGTCACAGTTAATAAGACCTGAGTTCTTACAGGCACTGAAACTTTGTTCTGGCCAGACAGCTCTCTAAGCTCCCTGCCAACATGCTTCCTTCTTGTCCCTTTTCTCTTTCTGCATGCATGCATATCCTTATTCACAGCCTGCAAGAGCAGCCCTGAGAAAATTTACAACAAAGGTAGGCAGGACTCTTTCAGAGTGTGTAGTGTTAGAGTCTGTACAGGCAGATTCAAATTCTCTGTCCCTCTTCCTCATATCCCTAGACATATAAACATGTCAGTAACCACAGTAAGTTATATCTATTTTATTGTTCCTTTGCTTCACTCAGTAGACTTATCTATTTGATGCCATGAGTGTTTTGCCTGCATGTATGTATGCATACCATAGGTCTGCCTGCTGCCCAATGAGGTCAG
>JADRCH010000288.1:148363-183733 GCA_019843965.1 Rhynchomys soricoides
CATCTATCTGTTCATCCATCTATCCATCCATCTATTTATCATCTATCAAATCTATCTATCTATCTATCTACCTATCTATCTATCTATCTATCTACCAATCATGTATTGCCTATGTATCAATCATGCATCATCTATCTATCATCTATTTTCTATCTACCTATCATCTATCTACGTTAAATATGACAATAGTGCATATTTGTCACCCTGCACACAACTCAACTCCAAATGATTGAAAAACCTCAACATAATGACAGATACCCTGAACCTGATAGAAGAATATGTGAGGACTAGTCTTGAACTCATTGACACAAGAAAAGATTTTCTGAACAGAACACTATTAGTACAGGCACTGAGATCAACAAATAATAAATGGAACCTCATGAAACTGAAAAGCTATGCATGACAAAGGACACTGTCATTTGGACAAAGCGGTAGCCTGCAGAATGGGAAAAGATTTTTATCAATTACACACCTGATAAAGAGTTAATATCTAAAATATACAAAATCTTTAAAAATTGTACGCCAAGAAAAGAAATAACCCAATTAAAAATGGGGAACAGATGGGGGATGGAGAGATGACTCAGTGGTTAAGAGCACTGACTGCTCAGAGGTCCTGAGTTCAATTCCGAGCAACCACATGGTGGCTCTCAACCATCTGTAATGGGATCCGATGCCCACTGCAGGTGTGTCTGAAGACAGCAACAGTGTACTCACATACATAAAATAAATAGATCTTTAAAAATAAAATATATTTTAAAAATGGGGAACAGAACTAAACAGAGAGTTCTTAAAAGATAAAACACAAATGTCTGTGACACATTTAAAGAAATGTTCAGCATCCTTAGTCATCAGGGAAATTCAAATCAGAGCTACTTTGAGATCTCATCTTACACCAGTCAGAATGTCCAAGATCAATAAAGCAGATAGCAACTTATGCTGGTGAGGATGTGGAGGATGGGAACACTTATCCATTGTTAGTGGAAGTGCAAACTTGTTCAGTCACTATGGAAATCAGTGTGGTGGTTCCTTAGGGAGCTGGGAATAGATCTACCAGTTCTTTCACTATTGGGCAAATACTAAAGGACTCCCCCCTACTATAGAGACCCTTGCGCATTCATTTTTGATTTATTGATGCCCTATTCTAGGAGCCAGAAATTAGGTACATTTCCAATGCCCAATAAATAATGAAAATATGGTACATTTATACAATGATATATTACCCTGCTATTAAAAAAATCAAAATCATAAAATACACATATAAATGGACAGAGCTAGAAAAAAGTCATCCTGAGTGAAGTCACCCAGACTCACCAAAGATGAATATGATATATATTCTTTCACATGTGAAAGTTAGCCTTTAAACCTTCAATAGCCATGCTGCAATCTGTATAACCACATATAGAGTAGAGGAATAGAGGAGATGGAGGATCTCTCAAGAAAGGAGAAATAGAGCAGACACTTATGGAGAGTCGAGAACAGATGGGTTATACAGGGGAGGGAGAGGAAGAAAAAGAACATGAGGAGGGAAAACTAACACAGGATCATTTGAGGTGTCATCTTGAAACCTATCATTGTAGGAATTTCTTTTGAAATATAAACATATGAGTGAAATCTAAACAGAAATAGCAGAGGGGCAACATTCCAACAAGATGTCTTTTGCCAACAAGTAAAGCCTCTAGTGTCAGGAATGGGTTACATCTAATTGAGTTGTTGGCCAAAAGATCCCTATGGAAACACCCAAACATCTTGGGCTATTAATTGCTATTCGCAAACTGATGATTTAAGTTGCTATTGGTGAAGGCAAAACTTACATATCTCATTGAACATAAAAATGTTGAGCTAGAGTGTTTATCCCTACTAACTAGTATTCATAGTACTGGAAGGTACTCTGTATTCTATGGTAAAAGAAAGGGAGCCAACAACCCAGCTATAAACCCTGTGATCTATAATGGTGACTTGCCTGCATGGTAAACTGTTGCAGTAGTGGCACAAACATTGAGGGAGTAACCAAATGCTCTCTGATTGGATTTAAGGCTCACTTCATGAGATGGAATCCATGTTTGACACTATTCTAATGGCCAAGAACTTGAAATTAAATGGGTCATGGGCCTAGCAGAAAGCAAAATACTATTGTTCTGCTAAAGAACACACAAATAAAATGATTCCTATTAACATTCTGCTATGTCCACAGATCAGTGTCCCACTCAGCTATAATCAGACAAGATTCCTCTTGCAATAGACAGGAACTAATACAAAGACCTACAACTGGGCAATTTGCAAAGACCAAGAGACTTTGGAACACTCAATCCTAAAAGAGATTTTTTTTCATTAAGCTCCACTCACTGACCCAGGGCTCTGAGAGATATGCAGAATAGGAGGCAGAAAGAGAGTAAGAGCCAGAAAAGCAGGACTAATGCACTTCCAGAGACTGTGGCAGAATGCACAAAAGACTTTCTCAGGTTCAAGCCAGAAGACATCCCAGGGCTGAGAGGAGGAACTGGACATGAGCTCTAATCCCTAACCAAGAAGCTATCTCCATTTGACAACCACTTGCAAAGAAAAAGTCAGTTTTCTCCAATGGCATCTCACTGGGTATATAAACAACACTTAAGGGTAGATCCCATGCCCAGCAATAGATAGCCAACACAAGGTAAGCTCAATGGTGTTTTTGTAGGCTATTTTCCTTATACTGCTTTTTGAGCATTTTTTTTATGGTTTCTGATTTTCTGTTTGATAGATTTGTATGTGTGTGTGTGTGTGTGTGTGTGTGTCCCCATGTGTGTGTGTTGTCTCTGTGTGTATGTGTTTATGTCTTATGCCGTTTCATTTTTAAAAGTTTGTGTTTGTTTGCCCGTTTAAATTTTCATGTTTTGTTTTCTAAAGAGAGAAGGGAGCTTTGAAATTGAATGGGTGGGGAAGTTCTGGGAGGAGATGGGGACGAGGAGGCACAATCAGAATTTATTTTATGAATTTTTCAATAATAAAAATAAATAATCTGGAACAAAGCAAACAAAATCAGACAAAACAAGTGAAATGAATGGGTTGAATAGAAATGTAGCTTTGATTTCTGTAACTCACATTTTACTTTATGTTTCATAGCTTAGAAAGTCATTCCTGAATGCAGTTCTGGGGTAGGGACTAGTAATTTTAGAATTTTCTATGCATCAGCTTGCTGTGCTTGAGTGCTGCTTGCATCATGATAGCTCTTGCAGTACAGTCAAGCCGGACCTTCCTGTGCTGCTTAAATTTTATTTTTGTCAATTTGTTACAACCTAGAGTCACTTGGGAGGAAGGAATATCAACTGAGGGATTGCTATGATCAGATTGATCTGTGGACCTGTCTATGAGAGATTGTTTTGATTGATGATTGATGTGGGAGGGAGGCAGGGGAGTACTTAGCCCATTGTGGCTGGTGCCATAACCTGGCAGGTTGTCCTGGGCTGAAATAGAAACAACCAGCTTGAGTACCAGCCAGTGAGCAATCCAGTAAGCTTCCAATCATTTCTGCTTAAGTTCCTGATTTAGTATTTCTGCTCTAGAACTTCCCCGTATAATGAACTGTGACCTGGAAGTGTAAACTGAAATAAAACTTTTCTTTCCATAAAAAAGTAAAAGGTATGAGTAAAAAATATATGAAAGGAAGGAAAGGAACGGGGTGGGGATTACAGAAGGAGTACAGTCCTTTTCTGAATGTCATGATGTACGCTTCTTAGATCTTTAGTCACTCTTTTACTTCTGCTGGTACTTTGAGCACTGTGTAATCAACTGCTTTTTGACCTAAGTGTTTCGGATTCCTATGAGGATGCTGTAGTGTAGGGGGAGAAGTTTGAAAGATATCATTGAGTAACTCTGCAATTTGAGATTTTAATTACACTGAACTTTGCCCCTGAGAGCCATATCAAACCTGAGCTGACTTGTGATTTCCTAACGTAAACACTATGTATGTAACAGGGATTATACCCCACCCTATGTTAGTAATAAAATAGCTTACTATCTATGTCCCTGTGGACAGGATAACAGGATAATTATATGAATTTTTCTGACACTGGATTCTAATTGCACTGAATTATAAATCAATTGGCTTTGACTAATGGCATAATATCATTTGTGTAATGATTTTGGCTTAACCAGGATGATCTGTAAAAAGCTGTCGAACTTTGGCTGGTTGGTGTTCTGGGCACACTTTTGTGCATTTTTCTTGGTTTCATTTTCATCTTAAACACATATTTTGGTATTACCTTTATAATAAAAAGGGAAGCAATCCTTTATTTTGAAAGGAAATGAAAAGGTTTATTTATTGTACACCCGCTCGCTCTAAAAGCTTCAATAGTTAAAATTATAAAACAAAGTAGTCATTGTCTTACCTGTCTGCTTCACACGGTGGCAAGGATGCGGTTTCAGCTTCAAATAATTTGTAACTTCGTACCTTACTCTACTGGAATAAAGTCTGGGAGCTCTGTACCTGGAGTAAAGTTCACAGCTCACATGGAACAATATTCTTTTGTTGTTTTATTCAGCCCACTGCTAGGAATTTTGTTTTGTGTGACTAACTCAGGAATCTGGAAACAGTCCTGCAGCTTTGGTCCCTATCAACAGGAGAAACTGTTTTCATGTCAGCCGAGTCAACCAGTGAAGCCACAAACAAGATAGTCATTTCTTAGCATTTTTCTGTGCATCAGGATACATTATCCCGATAACAGTTTTACAAGACAGATAGATAGAGACAGATATATCTCCATTAGTATTTTGTTTGCATGTATGCTGGTGCACTATTTGTATGTCTAGTGTCTGAGGAGACCAGAGTTACATCAGATCCCCTTAAAACTAGAGTTACAGATCATTGTGGGCTACCATGTAGATGCTAGGAACTGAGCCTCTCCTTTGGAAGAACAGCCAGTGCTCCTAACTACTGAGCAATCTCTCCAGTCCAGTATCACCATATTGTATATGAATATATTCAGGATGAGTAATAACTAGACCCAGATATCATCAATTATTCTATCTAAAAAATCTATTGTTTAGCAAGGAAGTAAAACTTATTTGTGAATTTAATCAGAGGTTATAAAATTTTCCTTACTAGGAGAGTGTTACTATCAGAACTACTTGAGAAGGGCTGATCAACCTGATACATTTTGTGTGTTAGGAGGGAATCCTGAGCAGGGTCTTCCAGCAGTTGAGACATGAAGTTCTAAGAGGTGACACTGGGGTCTTGGAAATACTGATGCACATAATGGCACTGAAGAAACAACCAGGAACCCAGACCTTTCCTCCCTACAAAGTAATTTAATTTCTGGAATATAAACTTCTGAAACTGTAAGACTCTGGGGAGCCCTAACTTCCTGGAGACGCCCAAGTGAACACCATGGAGTGGGGGATCGATGCAAAATGCAAGAGGAATTTATTGTTCCAGCGTGCTGGGGTTTCCCTGCACACCAAGATGGAAGAGAATGACCATGTGCAGCCCATTCATCAAGCTTTTACACAGTTTTTAGAGCAGCAGCCATTAGGCACAATGTGAGTGGCAGAACAGTGTGACTTTTAAACTGGTTGGTCTTTAGGGAATGAGGTAGCAGGGGCTTAATCAGCCCCTCCTTTCCAGCCTACGGGCTCTCTAACCTGTTTCCAGGAGGGGAGGGGTTCCCACGTGCTCTGGGCCCTGGTGGAATTTTCCAAAGTTCCTGAGCTGACTTTTCAAAAACACAGAACTTGCTGGTTATTTAGTGCTTTTTAGATTTTTTATGTTTGGTTTTTGCTTGGTATGTATAGGCACTCAGCAGGTACTAGCTGAATAAATTAAGACAACCCAAGTATATGCAATGATGCATAATAAATGCTACAACAAAGGTGGAAACCAGCTTTCTTAGAAAAGGAAATAGTTCATTCTTTCTGGTGGATTTAGCTATATCTCAGATAGTCACAGATAAAGAAGACAGAATACATAATGGCGCCCAGGCTTTGAGACATGAGACAGCATAGTGGGGGGGCTGTCACTAACATGTTTTTATTCTAAGATTACTGCGTCTAGAATCAAGGAGCAGAAGCTGGTGCTGAACTTGGAGATTCCAGTTCTCAGGATAAGGTCCTTTGACTTATCGCAAGCTTTGTAATGCTAGAGGAAAATGAAAAGCTCCCCATCCCCCTTCCCATGGAAATAGAACTAGTGTGAATAAACATAGCTTGTGATGAGATCTTCTTTGTTAACAGCAAAATACCTGAGATCAGAACCAACTCAGTGGCGGTTGCAACAATTTATGAAAGAGGTGATGAATGATTTGATTAAGGAAGTGATGACAGGGGACAGTTTGTACAGCAAGGTGGCATGTGTCTGTGTATGTAGTGTGGCCTCCTCCCCTTCTGTGTGTGTGTGGGAAGGGTGGAGGCTAGGTCACATTCCACAGTCCTAGATGGCCTGAAATTCACTATGTAGACCTGTTTGGCCTCAAACTCACATATATCTACCTGCCTCTCTACTGGGTGCTGAGGTTAAAGGCATGTGCCATTATGACTGACAGGTGATGGGGAAGTTCCATTGGCCTGCTCTCAGGGACCTAGCAACTGCTTATGTCATCACCTGCTCCCACTGCCATCAGGTGAGCCAGGTATGTGCTGAGACTAAAAAGATCTCTAACCACTCCAGCTCTGTTTGTTCTCTGTGTGTATCCCCTCTCTCTCCTCCTCTTCCTCCTCTCTCTGCCCTCATGGCTCTCTCAATGCTCCCTGTTTTCATGCCCCCCTTTTGTTCATTCTTTGATTACCTAACTAACTCCTATTCATATTCTAGAGCATTATATGATATAGAGTCCCTTACTTAGCCTTCTAAACCCAGCCTTCATCTCCCTTGGTGGGTGTACTGGCTAGTTTTATGTGTCAACTTGATACAAGCTGGAGTTATCACAGAGAAAGGAGCTTCAGTTGAGAAAAATGCCTCTGTGAGATCCAGGTGTAAGGCATTTTCTCAATTAGTGATCAAGGGCAGAGGGTCCCTTGTGGGTGGTACCATTTGTAGTCTGGTAGTCTTGGGTTCTATAAGAAAGCAGGCTGAGCAAGTCTGGAGAAGCAAGCAAATCCGTAAGTTACATTCCTCCGTGGCCTCTACATCAGCTCCTGCTTCCTGACCTGCTTGAGTTCCAGTCATGACTTCCTTTGGTGATGAACAGCAGCATGGAAGTGTAAGCTCAATAAACCCTTTCCTCCCCAATTTGCATCTTGGTCATGAAGTATGTGCAGGAATAGAAACCCTGACTAAGACAGTGGGTGACTGAAATTACTATGTACTGTCACAGTTCTCTGTACACATTACAAATGGACAATCTTTATGGTGATTGAAGATATCTGAATGTAACCATCTTCACTTGGAAGTTGAGCTCATTGAAATTAGAAATGATCCTTTGTGACTAATTATACCTTTTCATTAATATATTATCTGATACACAGTAACTGCTAAAAAGCTTGGCCAACTGCAGTAGATAATCACAATGTTGAGAAAGAAATAGGACCCATACAGAGAGATGTGAGATGAAAAACCAGAATGTGTTATGCATTAACTTTAAATTGCCTAAAAGGACAGCTAGTTAAGAAACAGGCTAAAGGAAGTATTAGAAAATGAAGGGAGAATAATATTGAAACTATTTTTTATTAGCAGATGGTTAGACAGAGTGAGTTAAACAGAGTGCTCAAGCAGATGGTAGAAAAAACCCCCAAAAAACTATCAAACAAAACCAACCAAACATCAACAAAGACACAGGATGCATTTGCTGGGAAAGTAAATACACATTTTGCAGCAAACACTAGAAGCATCTCATTGGGGTCGCAGCATCTCCTGAGAACTCAATCATATACTTGAACTTCTTTTCTGATGCAAAGTTTTGGACACTTTCATAGTCTTTTCTGTGCCTGTGTGAGCAAGCACTTGTGCAGGAAGATGGTTGTTGTTCTGACAGGCTGTAGTCTTGTTACCAGGGCTCTGATTGGTTGTTTCAGTATCATGGCTGGTGGAGTCCAGGGAAACATGACTCAAGGCAAAGCTGTCCACATTGTGAGCAGAGTAATTGTAAACCATCTGGAGGAAGGCTGATTTAGTGTTAGTCTTCTGCTTGCAAAGAATAACATAACACTTGGGGAAGAATGTACAGCAAAGAATACCATAATTGGATATCAGAATGACTATAATTTCTACAGCGGGCAAATACTTGCCGAAAGTGGTTGTATAGACAGGGATGAACGTGATCCAAGCTATGAAGTAAATCAGCATCCCAAAGGTCAGGAACTTCGCTTCGTTGTAATTCTCAGGAAGCTTCCTCCCCTTGAATGCAAATACAAAGCATACAAAGGCCAGAACTGCGATGTAGCCCAGCATGGTGCCAAATGCCAGTGCTGATCCTTCCTCACATTCCAGGATAATGACTCTAGGTAAGGAGATGTTCTCTTCCACAGTAGGTGCTGCCAGGACCAGCCAAAGTGTGCAAATGACCACTTGAATGCCTGTGCAGGTAAGGACAATGGGGACCGGCCTATAGAGGCACTTCAGGAATGTCTTCAGCTTGGGGTCGAAGCTGAAAGCTAGCAAAATTTTCAGGGACTTCGTCAAAATGCAGGAGACACAGAGAGTAAAGCTCACACCAAACAGGGTCTGCCTGGTCTTGCAGGCGAAGTCTTGTGGTTCTCCAATAAAAAAGCCTGTGCTGGCAAAGTTAAGGATGTGACAGATAAGCATCACATAGCACACCACTAGTCCCCCAGATGATTTCACAACAGGCGTCTTCAGGTTTCTTGTAAATATTATGCCAACAGCCAGAACAAAGACGATTCCTAGTAGGGAGAGAGCAGCGAGGAGGAGAGCCAAGGAGTCACCCCAGTTGAGGTATTCCACTTCCTTTTCGAGACATGTAGTGCTCTTTACTGGGGCCCAGTGAGTTTCATTGTTGCATAAAAGGCAATGATCCATATCTAAGAAAGCAAAAAGATCAGTTACATTGTAAACATTTAAACTAGGTGGTTGTCTACAATCCTGTATAAAAAAGGAAGCTCAGGGAAGGTCATAGTAGTTACTTATTCAAACGAAACCTACACAGAACCGAGATAAAGTGGGAACGGAAGGTAAATAGAAGAGATGAGGAAGATGGGAAGGGTAATAGAGGAAGTCAGAAGGTTGGTTGGCCTGGGCAGTGGTGGCGCATGCCTTTAATCCCAGCACTCGAGAGGCAGAGGCAGGCGGATTTCTGAGTTCGAGGCCAGCCTGGTCTACAGAGTGAGTTCTAGGATAGCCAGGGCTATACAGAGAAACCCTGTCTCAAAAAAAAAAAAAAAAAAAAAAAAACAACCAACCAAAAAACAAAAAAGAAGAAGGTTAGTTGGGGCAAGGTTCTTCAGGAAATCTATACACTCCAGAGAGACACCAGTCTCTAAGGAACTTGCTACTGCTGGTGTCAGTTCGGGGACCTTGTTCCTAAATGTGGTTTAATAGCTCAAGGCCATTTCCTCCCACTGTGCCTATGATTCTTGTAATCCTGTCCAAGCTAACTACACTGTGTAAGACTATTCCTGAATGTGTCTCATAAACAAACACAGGGGTGGGGGTGTAGCTCAGTGGTAGAACATTGTGCTACAAAGGGGCTGGAGCTATAGCTCAGTGGTAGAGCATCGGCCTAGTATACACAAGGCCCAAGATTTGATACCCAGAATGGAAAAGAAAGAAATTTATTAAACAAAAGATAAAACTAGGATTAGTAGAAAGAAAATAATTTAGAGGTCTCATTGTGGGTGTGGTGGTGACTGCCATTACCTGTCTCATTACTGTAGTGGTTTTCTGGGCAGCTCACACATTCATAGCAACAGCTGTGTTGGCTTCCTGTGGCTTTCTTCATTTGACCAGGACTGCATTCCTTGGAGCATTTAGATAGAATTTGCTACAGTAAAAGAAAAAGAAATCTAAATAATTTAAAAGGAGAGAATTATTCTAGCCAGTCTTCACTAAGTAGCACTTTTCATCTTTTTCATAGTATTAAAGTTTTTGGGTCATCTTAAGCAGGAACTAACTTAAAATGTGCAAAATATTTTTCTTTTTTCTTTCTGTCTTTCTTTTCTTTTCTTTTCTTTTTTTTTTTTTTTTTGGACAGGATTTTACAGTGTAGCTATGGCTGGTACAGACCTCACAATATAGAACAGGCGGGCCTTGAACTCACAGAGATTCACCAGCCTCTGCCTCCAGAGTCCTAGGATTAAAAGCATTCACCGTCATCCCTGGTAACATTTACTGCTTCTATAAGCAAATCACAGAAAATAGCTTTTTCAGAGAGCTTCCAGCAGAGAGGAAAGCACATTTGTATAAAGCTGACAAACAGAATGAGGGTCTGGGAATTTCTGATTTCAGGCTGAAATTCTGCAAGAAAAATAGGACTTTTATATTAGAAATTGTTTTTAATTTTATGTGCATAAATTTCTGTCTCTCTGTGTGTGTTTGTATGTGAATCCCTGTCTGTGTGTGTATCTGTGTGTATGAGTCTCTCTGTCTCTCTCTGTCTCTGTCTTTCTCTGTCTCTGTCTTTCTCTGTCTCTGTCTCTGTCTCTGTGTGTGTGTGTGTGTGTGTGCCATAAGAGAGTGTTGCATCCCTTGGAGCTGAAGTTACATGTAGCTGTGAATCACCAATGTAGGTCCGAGGAAATAAACTTGGTCTTCTGGAAAAGCAGTTAAGTGTGCTTAGCCACTGAATCATTCCTCTACCCACAGACTTTTATACTAAGAAAGTTCTTAAGAATGGATACCTTTAGGCTGGGCAGTGGTGGCACACACCTTTAATCCCAGCACTTGGGAGGCAGAGGCAGGCGGATTTCTGAGTTCGAGGCCAGCCTGGTCTACAGAGTGAGTTCCAGGACAGCCAGAGCTACACAGAGGAACCCTGTCTCAAAAAAAAAAAACCAAAAAAAACCAAAAACCAAAAACAACAAAAAAAGAATGGATACCTTTGAAAAACAAAGCAATGGGATATTTAGAATTTAAAACTATTAGAATGTTATTTTCAAAAATCAAAATATATAAATAATATTTTTAAAATATTTTATTTTGGTAGCATTCAATGTGGTATTTTACTATATCACACAATGTCTACCAATCAACTCCATAACCCTTTGCTCACCTGAAACTTTTCTTAAAGGAAAAAAAAATATATAAATGAGTATATATGTATACTATCACTATCTTCAGACACACCAGAAGAGGACATCAGATCCCAATGCAGAAGGTTGTGAGCCACCACATGATTACTGGGAATTGAACTCAGGACCTCTGGAAGAGCAGTCAGTGCTCTCGACCTCTGAGCCATCTCTTCAGCCTGTGCACCTACAACTTTTAAGAATTACTACCCTATATTCTGGGGAGCAAACAGTGCTAAACATGTATGTGACAACTGAGCTATATTGTTAGCTTAGATGTGATTTTTTTTGGTCTTTTTTGAGGCAGGATCTCATTGTTAGCCCAGGCTTCTGATTCTCCTGTCTGAGCTTCTCACATACTGGGGTTCCAGGCACTCGCCACCGCCACCAGCCTGGTTCAGGTGTGTGACAATTTTAAACACAATGCAGCAGGTGCAGAGCACTTGCATTAACAGAAGGGAAGACACATATGACAGAGTGGGGACTGTAGAATTACAGGTGGATGGACATTAAGAGGAAGATGGAAGGAGAAGAGGTGTTGAGGACAGTGAACACTTTTTAAAAACTACAAGCTTTTACCTGGAGAGATGTCCCAAAAAAGTGGTGAGCCAGAGCTCCATTTTCCAGGATGATGTCTTACAAACAGACCGAAGGAGTCTGAGTGTAGGTGGAGCAGTTACAAAGCTGACTGCTGACCTGGGTGAGAATCGGCTGTAGCTTGCAGTGGTCCACCCAGCAGGTAAAATAGTAATCAGACTTCAGACTCACTTTGGAAATTAAACTTTCAGTGGGTCTGTGGTGTGCCGAGTGTGCTCTGTGACACACGGGGGACAAGGATCCCATCAGGGTGCCTCATGGGCAACTGACAAAGGAGAGTTTCCGTCTTCTGAGATGCAGGAAAAGAATATCAAAAGTTTTGTTTTGGAGACAGTCGGTGAGGACAACCATCAGGTAGATATCCACGTAGAGATGCCAGTTAGGCAGTCGGCACTTATTTGAGTTAAAAGATAAAATCAAGAAGCCACCAACCTCCCACAGAATGACATTATTTAAAGACAGGAAGGAGCCTGATAAAGGTCACCAAACAGACAGGAAAAAAAAAAAAAAAAAGAACAGAGCTGAGCTGAGCCTAGGCACCTCAGTGTTCAGAGGGATTGGAAAGATAAGGACCCAACAAAGGAGACAAAGAAACGGTGGCTAAAGACCCAGGGGAAATCAGGGGAGTGTGGAGTCTAGGAAGCAAATGAAGCCTGTGGTGTACGGGAAAGACTAAGAGGCTGTTAAATGAATAATGCTGATATTTGGACTTAGTGTAAGCGAGCTAGAAAAACAATTTTGATAGATTATTGACGGCTTAAAGTAGAATGGAAGGAAACGACTTGGGAGCAGTCAAGACATTTAATGTTTTCAAGGAGTTCTGTTGTAAAGAGAAATAGAGGCTTGGGTAGCAAATGAAAGAGGGTGTGTGAAATCTATGCCACTGTTACTTTTTGAATACCGGCGAACGCAGGTTTATACCACTATGTGAGCAACACAGAAGAGAATCATGGAGGATGCAGGAGACTGGAAATCCTGAATCAGCAGAGCAAATCCTTAAACAAGTGAAGAGGGTGGGGCCCACGGGTCAGTGGGCAGTGAAGATCGATCTATCTCTGGAGGCTCTGCTGGAGAGCAGGACTTTCCTAGGTGACGCACTAGTTGACCTGAATTCAGCAAAACAGCCTAGGACAAAAATTACCTTAAGTTTCCTGAATTCACGTTTTGTTTCTTGGTTTGTGGTGATGAAGACGTCATGCTGCAGGTCATATTCTGCAATCTTTGTGACAGTCATGAGGCCGTTGGTCTCCTTCCAGAGCACCACATCGTAACCAGTATTTAAATCCCCGTGGGTATCAAAGTGAAATGAATTCCTTCCGTCAGTGAATGTCACATTTTTCAGCACGGCAAGTAGCTGTGAAAGGTAAAAGTGTGGGTGAACAGTGAACAGGAGCGTTTGCAGTGCATCCTTTATCCCCTTGATGACACTGCATCTCTGAGAGTACCCTGTTTCGGGATGCTTAAGAAAGAGCCCACTTTCTGTTCTAGATTTATCTCTGCAGAAGTTTTCCTATGTGAAATTGTAAAACCAGATCAGTTTTTAGAGGTGGTAGCTTTCTCAGTTCATGAAACTAAAATCTGAGCATCTGCATGCATCCACGTAGCAGACTTTCAGGTGGGGGCTTGTGGCTCCTTCTCCCATTATTGCTGTACTAGTGACGGCAAAATACATCCAGTCGTCTTTCCGCTGATGGTCTTACGTCTGTCCTAGTGATGAACAGGCAATGAAGTGGTCTCTGGATTTTATTTTTAATTAAATTACAAAATGTTTTAATTCTGGAAGAAAGAAACGTGACTAAACGTTGCCTGCCTTGCTAACCAATTTGTGTAGTGGCAGCCACATTGAGCTTGTGCTATAGAGAAAGAATGTTGGAGTCAAAACATTCAAAACTAGGTGAGGGTTGATGAGTCAGTACAGTGCAGGCCGTGTGTGTGTGTGTGTGTGTGTGTGTGTGTGTTCAAGCTCGGGCTCTCTCTCTCTCTCTCTCTCTCTCTCTCTCTCTCTCTCTCTCTCTCCTTCCCTCCCTTTCTCCCTTTCTTTCTCAGCATTCCTCACAACCCCACTGGTTGCCTAAGTCCATGATTCTATTTGGCTTTGATGGATTAAAAATCTATGGGAGAGGGAGAAATAATTCTGAGTAGAATTACGCTGCTCAATGTATTTTTCATTAATTTTAAGCGTTTTATTTTTGTCAATATATAATCCAGGCATTTTGGTCTCCTTGCTATCCTCTCTCTTTTCTGGCCTCTGTCCTTGGGACCAGTGAACTCGCCCCAAGAGAGCAGCTTCCCAATAAACTTACATTTAATGTGCTCTAATCTGGCTTGAATTGGCTCATTTCACCAGCAGAGAAATAATTTATCAAGACCTCCATATTTCTCTGTATTTGCATTTTAACATACACATTAGTTGCCCAAAATGGGAATGATTTGTGACATGTTTGTGTGTTTCTTTCATTTTTTAGACATCTAATCTATTCAAAGTGTTCTTTATCTGCGCTCTCAAATATTTGTATCAGTCAAAACGCTCGTTGTACAGTGGAAAATTGTAGCAGGATTTCCTCTGTCCAATTAATTGAATTATTTGTACAGCAAGAAGTCTGTGATTGGACAGGGAAAAGGGAGGCGGAGCGAAGAGTTGCAGAGATGGAGACAGAGGAGACAGGGGAGGGGGGAAGGAACCAAGATGGAGGGAGAGGAAGAAGATACAGATTCCACGTGGTTTTAAATAGTCACAGGTAGTTAAGAATATCATATAGGGATAGAATAATTGGGGATAACTTGTCTAATCTAGGTGGGCAGCTTGTGTCATTACCAATTGGCGCTGAATTTATTGTGTGGGCAAATTGTGAATTGAGAATTTACTAGTATATAAATCTGACTGGTTAATTATAAGCTACTAGAGTTTTGTTTTTACCGAGTTGCTGAGTGTTGTGGCGGCTGACCCCAGGGTGGGCGGTCGTTTCGTGAGGCTGGTGTGGCAGCCACCCACCAAGAGAACTTACGGAGTCTGGAGCTCCGGGCCAGAGAGACCATTGAGTTGAGAAAACCCTCCTGGAGCCATGGGGCCCTCTGGTGCCGGCCTAGCGCAGAATATTGCTAGTCGATTCAGTATTTCCAACAATAGGAAATAGATCATCATTCTTCAGCTAAAAAGTATTTAATTGGTGAGTCTGACCCCTAGGCATAATTTGCAGCTTGACTGTATCAGCAGCGGTAATATCATCTGGTATGTTGTTAAAAATATAGGTTCCAGGTTCAAAGACAATTTAATTGCACATCAAATTTTAAGATGTTCTATTGGGCAAAAATCTTTTGATAAGTGCCTCTAGTCCCGTGTTGTTTTCTGCTCCAGAGGATGCTGGCCTTTTAGAGAATGTTCCTTTTTTTAAAAATTAAATTAAATCATTGCCCCTCTCAGTCAGCCACAATCTTTTCCCTCAATTCCCTGCCTTCTCTGAGTGGGTGAGCACCCCCTTGTTTCCCCACACTCTCACATCAAGTCTCTGTGAGGATAGGGCCATCCACTCCCACTGAAGCCAGACAAAGAAGCCCAGCTAGAACAGTTGCTAGCGCTGAACTTGCTACCTCGGTTATGTGCTACGCAGCCATCTCATGTTTGTATGAGGTACTGTATTGTACCCTCCTGTGTGATAGTCAGCCTTGTAATCATCTGATTATATACCAAATTGACTGTTGTAGGAGGGGATTCTGTTTTCCTCCCCAGGTTATCTCTAGCTCTTACTCACCACAATGCCTGGAACACCCAGGCAGCCAACAAATACTTCCTAAGTAAACATGTGAGGAATGACTACTAGACATTTTCTCATCTCCTATGTGCCACTCATTACCTTAGATGCGATCAAATAGAAGAAAAAGCCAAGACCACCCACTGGTTACAACATGAAGAAGGTTCACTCACACACACGTGAAGAACAGTGAAAATCTGCTAGAGTAAAAATAAGATTGACTGCACGTAGTCCCTGAACACACTTCCCACCAAACGCAAAGCCGGAACACCGCACTAACGCCACTGCGATATAAATTTTATTGGATCTAAAACCACTCATGGGATCATATGATGATTAGGACATTTTGCTGGTGTGTGTGTGTGTGTGTGTGTGTGTGTGTGTATGTGTGTGTATGAAGAAACAACTACGAATGCATTCTTGAGTTAGGGATTCTAAATGTTATTATTTTTTAGTTTAATGGCTTGTAAAGATTTTCTTCATGAAAAGACCATTGGCTGGATGACTTGTCACCCATATCTGGCACTGCTTGGCGCGTGACTCACTTCCATCATGACGAAAGCAGCGCCTAACCCTGTCTCCTCTTTTTCAATCTGTTTCTAGAATAACAGGTTCTCAGGGGCATAAAAAGCGATACCAGACTCCTAATGTTTAAATAAATAAGACATTTAGTTTATATTTTCCCAAGTATTTTTTTCTGAAATGTTTGAGCAATATTTCTGATTTAAAGTATGTTCCTGGATCTTTGGTAGATCAATAGCTCTGTCTGTTTCTGTTTCTTTTTCCTTGTGATTCTAACTATTTTTTCACTTGAATCCTTTAGGTTCAATGCCTGATCTCTGTAGGGGGCGGTTCTGATGTTAAGGTCCTATTCCCCAATTGGTTCTTGATCTGTCAGTAATGAAAACCATGGGCCAATTGCTGGGCAGATGGTATAGGTGGGACTTCCAGGTCCCTGGAGGCAGGGAGATGCAAGGCAGGAGACTGGAGTTTTGCCAAGATTTGGAGAGAGGCCAACTGGGCAACTATGTGAGATCTCAAAACCAAATGGCCACATGGGCTGCTCCTACAGGCAGGTGTTCAGGTGGGAGATAGTGGCAGAAATTGTGTCCTAAGGTAGTAGGAAAGGGACACATTGTGTCTGAGTTTTTTATCTGAAGATTCAAGGGAAGCTGGGAGGGGGCAGCTAGTGTGGTCACTTCCTGGAGTAAAGGCTGGTAGAGTGTAAAACTACATGCCACAGGTTTCCTTTTCTCTCTTCCAGTTTCTGAGTTTCAAAATTCATCTCAGTCATTTCACTGTGATATTCTCCTTCTTAAAAGTGCTTTTCTGTAGTGTACTAGGTGAAAAGTATTGCCATGTAAAGAATACCATATGGAATATGGTATGAGGAAGAAGAATTATCTAAACAACAAGGATAATTTAGAGATCTGTCCCCCAAATCTCTCATTAGAATTTTATAGTAAAAAGAGAGTTTTTAAGTAGATATTTAAAAATTACTACAAATATGTGCATATTATTTAGAAGAGTTTTAATTTTAATGAAGACTCTAATTACTAATCACTTATATATTCATTAGAATATTGGCTTTATATTTAGTAAAAAGTGCCTGAAAATGAGCAATATATATGTCACAACATGTACAATGATTATGTATCCATTAAAAATAAAATTGAGTGTGACTTAAAAATGAGAAATTTTAAATACATAGATCAAGGGCTGAGGATGCAGCTCAGAGGAAGCGTGTTCCCTAGTATGTATGAAGCCTTGAGATCAAACTCTAGAACCCCAGAAAAAAATACAAACATAACAACAACCATGAAGTAAGGACAAACAAAAAACCATGAAAATTATTCATCTAAATGTATAAGCAGGTTATTTCAGTCATCAGTGCTTATAGGTGCTATAGGTGATTAAAACATGCATGATAGGGGCTAGGCTGGAGCTGCTGGTATCACATGATTAGCTTTCATGAGGCCATTGGTTCAATTCTAAGCAACAACAATAAAAGTGATGACAAAAATATAAATGTCATTCTAGATGTCACTTATTACAATCCAATTGTTTTATTCTATTCTACTCTCTGTTCATTTATAACTCTAAAGGGCATATATGTTATAACGTGATACTTTTTCAAGACTTTGAATTTGCATAATTGAGAAGACTGATTCTCACCAGTAAAATATTATTAAAAGAAGCACTTTCTTTTAATGCTTTGTTCAAGGTCATTAAGAATGTGATTTTTCATTAACTAAAGTCATATATACTTTAAGTTTTTCCAAAATAATCCAAGAAAGGAATGGAAGACATTCATTTACACACATTTGGTATTTCATTTAAAGCTTGTCATAATTGTCCTAACACCATTCCTTTGAAGAAGACACCAGGGGACTGAAGAGATGGCTCAGTAAGTAGTAAGCTCTTGAAGAGGACCCAGATTCCATTCCCAGTACCCATATAGTGGCTAACAACCATCTTTAATTCCTGGGGATTCAGCACTCTCTGTTTGGCTTCAGCAGGCATTTCATGCACTAAGTGCACATACAAAAATGCAGTCAAAATACTTATACAAATAAATCAAAACATCAACTCTTTAAACAAAATGAAATACAAACCTCAGGTCCTGAAAAGAGCATCTTACTATCCTAAGACAGTAAGAACTAGAGGACAGGATTGTAATGCACCTGCTGTGCAGTTAAAGGGGATATAAGAAGACCAGGACTGGAGTCTTGTTTATGGTGAGTCTTGTCCTTAGTTTCCTCGTATACAAGACAAGCATCCCCAATTGAAAATGCTACACATCTGAGTTTTTGAGCACCAACTTGATATTTAAGTGAAAAATTCTACACTTGACTGCACTGGTGCAATAATCCTGCATTAAAAATATTATATAGTACCATCTTCAAGTTATATGAACAAGGCAAATATAAGCAAAGATGAATTTTACATATAGAGCTTGTTCTGTACCTAAAATATCTAATCTGCAACATATTTAGCCTGAGCATCTCAGATGAGGGAAACACTATTGTACTTAGTAGTAATCAAAATAATCTTTCAACGTGCATTCTGAAGATATTCTGAATATCTTCAGAAGAGAAGACAACATTTTGGGGCTTAGGAAAGAAATGAGGATAAAATATAACTATCATAAAAAAATAAAAGGTTATATTAGCAATACAGGTCATGAAAAGACTGACAGTTTCTACTTGCAGAAGGGATAGGGTTAAGAGTACTTATGGTGAATCTTTGTAAAATGAAGCAAGAGCGGAGAGGAGGAGATGATGGTAGGGAATGTGAATGTAAGGGAATACCTCCCATGGCTGAAAGGCGTTGGGTTTCTGGCAGTCTCGAGCTTGACACAGATCCCGGATGGCATGACCAAGGGCGAACACTGCAAGCTGAACGCTGTGAATGAGTCCGGGCTCGGTATAATGCCAGAGGAAATCATTTCTCTTGAATAAGTGGTTTTCAATGGCCTTGGTAGTGTCATAGGTCAAAGTTGCCTGAGAGTAGTTGGAAATGCATTGGCTCAAATCACCGTCTTTGATGTGTTTACAGGCAGAAAAAAGCACGGCAAATTCATGTAGGGGTTTGTTGTTGTCACTGGAGTTCATATGCAGAGTCTGAAGAAAAGAATGGAAAGAAGACACATTTCCTCTCCTAAAGGTAAACCCTACCACTTTGCCGAGCTTCTTAACGTTAGGAATGGTGATAATCTTGGTAGCGGTTGACCAGTTATCACTAGCAATCCAGATCTTACTTAGTTTCCTTTCAATGGCTTTAGTAAAGAGACTGAAAACATGGAATTTCCTCAGAAACACCACAATGACATTAACCTGGGCTTCTGCAATGATCTTCTCCAGAGTCTGGTTGATTCTCACTTCAATGGTATTATCTGAGAGGAAGGCTGGCAGAACCTCTTTGAAGGCAATGCACACATTGTTTGCGGCAGCCTGGATTGCAAATGTGTTGAGAGCTAGTCTTCCATAATCATCATCGGTTGTTATGGCACCAACCCAGTTCCATCCGGATTGTCGGATCAGGTGGGCCATTGCTTTAGTTTGGTAGAAGTCACTGGGCACGGTCCGTAGAAATGAAGGAAAGCGGATTTTGTCACTCAGGATTTCTGCAGTGGATTCATAACTCACCTGAAAGTGGACAGAATCTTTGAGTTATGGCAGGGAAGCACAGGAGCCAGTCATAGTAAGCTCATTTCCCTTTGATTCCTACAGCCTCTTCCTAACGTCTCTCTAGAAGAAGATCAACTTATCTTAGCACCTAGGGATGTTTAGTTACATTGCCATCTTTGAACCTGGAAACAGCAGGCCCTCAGAGGTATGTGTCTTTTATAAATCAAGCTTAAAATGTTTAGAAATTTGTTGTTGAATATTGCAGAAATTACTTCCTAGCTAATTCCTACCTTCCCCTGATCCTAAAAACAAATGTGATTGATGGACCAATTTATAGAAGGAAGTAGAACAACAACAAAAAAATTCCCTAATTGATTGATTGGGTAATAAAGATGACAAGAAGCCAATCACTGGGTGAGAAGGAGGAGGGTCTTCCAGGTCTTGAGAGAGGAAGAGGGATGCAGTGGAAAGGAACGCCTCGTTTTGGACAGAGAAGTGGGAATGAAGCAGACAAAATGTAGACCAGGGACTGTTAGATCTGGTGGCAGAGTGCACCAGGATCCACCACCAGAAGATTTCTAACATAACATTAAGTTGATGAATTTAAGACGATAGATTCCGCACCCAGAGGTTGTGTTATCTATTGATTCTAAACTAAGATTGTCTGGTGTTTTCCATTTCACAGTGACTCAGCTGAGCTCCAGGGGAAAGGTAACCTCAACGGACGTGGGGCAATTTCGGATCTCTGGAGTGGCAGAGCCAGCACTGGTGGGAGAGATGATGACAAGGGGAAACTAACATGTGGTTTCGGTACCGAGCTGGGAACAGACCAAGACCACTGGCCGGTGCCATGCTAGCTATAGCGTGGATTGTTTTTCAATAATTATACCCAATAGTTGTTGCGGAAATTACTTCCTAGCTAATTCCTACCTTCCCCTGATCCTAAGAGCAGAAGTGATTGATGGACCAGTGTATGGAAGGAAGTGGATCAAAAACCTACCTGTGGCATGAGCTGTAGGTTCAGCATCCTTGAGACCGCCATGGATATTTCAGAGTAGCCAGCACCTATGACAGCCTTGACCCTTGGCATGTAGCTGGAATAGTCACACTGAAAGATCACAGTTTCTCTGGAGCAGTTGAATTTAGAGAGGAACCTCAGAGTGGCTGCCATTGCTGCTGTGACTTCGGTACAAGTATCATAGATTTCATACCCCAGCTTGACTCCGGATAATAGTGTCGAGTTATTGATCATCTCAATGCTGTGTATCATAGCCAGAGTTTGAAGAAACACTGATATTTCAAAGCTGTTGAAAAAAAAAAAAAGAAAGCATTTTCTGAAACAAAGCATAACAATTCTTAATTGAAATGGAGATATCTCATCTCACCCATGTCTCTGCCTTTTTGGATGAATCAAGCTGATTTCATGAAAAGTGTGAATTTGGTTTGAAAATGACCATTCCCTTCCTCTCCCCCAATCATAAGTTTTAACAGAATGCCTTCTGTTTATTTGTTGATAATTTCATCAGTGTAAACAATATACCTTTCAATAATGTTTTTAATTAAAATAAAATTTTATCACTGTCCCCCTTCCTCCTCCACCCCCCCATAGTTATCTCACTCAAAACCCTCCCATGTCCCTCCAACTCTACCTGATAGCCTCTTTTTGTTTGAATATATATATTCTTATATATATATATGTTTTATATATATATATATATATATATATATATATATATATATATATCATGATGAATTCATTTTGGTTGCTTGTATTATGTGGTTTCAAAGCTGATCGCCCTTTATTGAATAACTAACAAGGAGACTCATTCTTGAAAGAGGCTGTGTCTCCTTCTTCCAGCAGCCATTAGTAGCCTTAGTTCCTTGATTATAGCCACTCACAGTCTTTCCTCTGACTTCCCCAGTGAAAATACGTGCAATGGAAACCGTTAACAAGGATAATGTCAAAAACAAGTTCCTTAACTACTCTACAGTGCAGCATTTAGCCTTTTCTTGATAAATCTTGGGTTTGTGCTGAACATTTTGTGTAATACTCTGTGATACATAGTGTGGTGAGTTTTGTTCTCTTTTGCTGTTAACATGTAAGCATGGTATTGCCAACAGTGCATATACTTCTTAGGCTTAAATCCTATCTTATAGTTTTGTGGTTTTAATCTGCTGTGGTTGGAAATCAGATAAATGGGCCTTTTACAGATTTAAATTTTTAAAAGTACTTTTTTGAGATTATAATAATATCATTTCCTTCTTTTTTCTTTGAACTGTCCTATACATCCCTCTTTGTTGTCTTTGAAATACATGGGCTCATTTTAAAATTAGTTGTCACACGCATATATGCCTATACATATATATTTCTGAATACACAAATAAGACTTTTAGGAATTCCTGGGTAAAGGCACATAGTTGTCTAGAGAATGATGACTAGTGTAAATTAGGAACACAACTGTTTCAGGGAATATTTCTCGCTTTGGGATTATTCCAGAGACCTCAATAATTTAATCCTCATTCACTGTTATTTCATTTACTACTGTTCACAAACATTATTTATCTAACCTCATACATAATAAAAGATCAATCAATGCCTTTTAAGTGGATAAAGGAGAACTTCAGGTTTTCTTGGAGTTCATTAAGTTATGGTGACTGTTCGTCATTGTGGAATATCTAAAGATAAAATGTGGAATATCATTGTTATAATCTTTAACTAAAAATAAATGAGAGAAAAGATTTGTAGATTACTTTATAATTAAACCACATCATATTTTCATAGTCCTTTCTATGTAAGCTCAATGGCCTTGGTTTCCCCATTGCTCAGAACAGGGACCAGGTAAGGCCAATACTTGCTAACCAGGGGCTCAGTGTTTATTAAAAATAATCTCTCTCTCTCTCTCTCTCTCTGTCTTCAAAGTGTGGTGCAGAGACTGAAGGAAAGGCCATCCAGAGACTGCCCCACCTGGGGATCCATCCCATATACAGCCACCAAACCCAGACGTTATTGTGGATGCTGGGAAGTGCTTGCTGATGGAAGCATGATAAGCTGTCTCCAGAGAGGCTCAGGCAGAGCCTGACAAATACAGAAGTGGATGCTTTCAGCCAACTATTGGACTGAGCATGGGGTCTCTGACGGAGGAGTTGGAGAAGGGACTGAAGGAGCTGAGGGGGTTTGCAGCCCCATGGAGGGAGCAATAGTGTCAACTGGTCAGACCTCCCAGAGGTCCCGGAGACTGAGCCACCAACCAAAGAATACACATGGAGGGACCCATGGTGCAGGACACATATGTGGCAGAGGAGGGTCTTATTGGACATCGGTGAGAGGAGAGGCTCTTGGGCCTGAGGGTATTAGATGACCCAGTGTAGGGGAATGCTAGGGAGGGAAGACAAGAGTGGGTGGGTGGGTAGGGGGCACCCTCATAGAGCAGGGGGAGGGGGGAAGGGATATGGGGTTTCCGAAGGGGAGACCTGGAATGGAGAAAACATTTGAAATGTAAATAAATATCCCCTGAAAATCTATAACTTTATAAAGCAAAATAAATAATAATAATAATAATAATAATAATAATAATAATAATTATTATTATTATTATTATCTTGAGGAGTGAGAATAAAGCCAAACATTTATCTGTGATTTTTTTCTTTCTAGGAGAAATTTGTTAGATCAAAGTTTCACTTTATATTTATCATTGGTTGTTGGCTTAAAATTATGGGCTTCAGTTCTTTGTGTGCCAAGCTGGTGGTCTGAAAATCTTGCATTATTATTTTGTGCCATTTCAGCTAATCAGTGGTTATAGTAAAAGCAGCTCAAATGGGCATGAAAGAAGGGAGGGGACCTTGGAATGACACAAGAATCTCATGAGATCTGAAGACGTTTTTACAGGGCTTAGAAAGCATGATTTGATAAGGAAATAAGCAAGCAAGCAAACAAACAGGAGACTGGATGTGATGATTCGCTTTTGAAATTACAGCACTCTGGAGGTGAATACAAAAGGGACTAAGAGTTGAGGCTAACCTGGGATATATAAGGAGACCTTATCTTAAAACAGGCAGACAGAAAGGTAAAATAAAAGAAGACCTTAAGACTGTATCAAGTTGTAATCAGAATTTAAGGTCACAGGGATGCTTGAGGGTCACATTGTGAATTTAAGGTCACAGGGAAGCTTGAGGGTCACATTGTGATACAAATTGAAGCTAAGGCTGCCTGTGTCCTCAGAAGTCATCTGGCCTCATTTTTACACATAGGAATTGCAAGTCAGTTTCACACGATCAGTGTATCGTAAAACTGAAATTACCTGAAACATCTTGTTTTTCTTAAGAAACCAAACAAATAAACCAAAACCCTCAATCCATGTGTAACAACCTTCTCCAGTTTTGGTTTTCACGTGACATACTCCCAAGAATTACATGCTACAGTTCACTCACTAAAAAGGAAAAAGGAGCATTGAGAAGTATACTCTTAACTTATTAGCAAAGGATTCAATTATTCTAGATTGCAGTGAATACAACATTGTTGAAATGTGAGCGTGAAAATCCAATCTGTGAACTTTTAAATAAGGCATAAAATAATAAACCTATGTTTATAACAATGAAGCACATGCTGAGTGTGATAGAAACATAAGCATGCTGTGTGTTTCCTGTAGTGCAGAACAGGTTACAACATCCTTGCAGTGACTCCAGAGGTTTGTTTTTAAAGGCATAGTAAAAAAGAACAAAACAAAACAATATATCACTGCAAAGCATTCTCTACCCCTATGCTTAGAAGCTGATTGCACATATAGGGCTGAATAATCTATTTTAAGAACCACAAAACTAACTAAATATAACTGCAAAATACACACTGGTTCTGTTGTACTAAAATGTAACCAAAACCAACCCATCTGCCTGTCTTAGTTTTACTCACAGCACAATTTTGAATTGTGTTCGTGTGTGTGTGTGTGTTTTAAAAAAGTTTTACTCACCCAACACATTTCTGGATTTGTGGTCGTCTGGGATGGTGGTCTGAGGACAACATTTTTTCATGAATGGCAAATAAACCACCAATCATGATATGTCCAGGAGAAGTGATAGCCACGAAGTCATCTGGGGTATGACAAGATTGGGAGGTATCAAGAATAACCACGATGCAAGTAATAACTATAACTAATAGGGCCATGCTTCTGCCTCATTTGCTCACTTCATGAGGGTTATTAATTAGGAGCCATTCAGCTCACAGATGCCAATGATGAGATTCCCAGTTTTCCCTAAACACCATGGAAGCATAGGACAATGTCAAGGGCCAGAAGTGTTCAATATTCAAATTCTTGATGATAGTGAAAACAGTTCTTTCACCAATAATAACACGCCAGATTCCAACAGTCTCTGACGCTGAGGCATGTGACAGTGGACATGTGAGATCTGGGGATGAACTGATGGAATGTAAACAAAGAAACATGCTGACAGAATTGTAAACACAGATCTGTAGGACACTGTATTCTTTTACTCCAGAAGGAAGTCAAAGGATTTGCTTCCTGATGGCTTTTCTTTTTGAAGCATGTTGTAGAAACTTCTGGAACAAACAGACTGGGAAAATGCTTCTGCTTAAAAAAAGATGGATGGCTGTATATTTTCAAGCCTGCTGCTTTCAATGCCAAAGAATTACAGCAGTTGATCAGCTACTCAGAAAAGAATTCTTGCTTTCATTTTTTAAAAATTATTTCTCCTGGAAATCTCAACTTAAAAAAAAAATTCAGTTGACTTAGACTTTTATCACTTTCAGTAGTAGTATAGTAGTAGTAGCAGTAGTAGTAGCAGCAGCAGCAGCAGCAGAAGCAGTAGTAGACACAAATGGCTTTTGTTCTGCTGAGAAAAACTAAAAACAATGTGAATCTTATCAGAGAGAGAAAACAGCTGTGTTGCAGATCACTGTCATTTATGTCAGTGCTGTTTATTTATATTTGTTAATGTGAACTTTGAATATGTTTTTCAATGCTTATACACCAGGAATAACAATTTTACAGGTATATGCTTTTACTTGCTTGTTTATTTTGAGATAGGATCTCTCTATGTAGCTCTGGATGGCCTGGGGTTCATTATGTAGCCCAGGCAAGCCTGAAACTGAGAGATCTACCTGCCTCTTGTCTCCTGAGTGTTGAGATTAAAAGCCTGTAACACTACTCCTGGCAACATAAAAAATGAGATTTAGTTTTATGTGAGTGCTTTGTCTGTGTGTATGTATATGCACTACGTGTGAGAAGCCAAACCTACTTGGGACTGGCCTCCATCTTTAGAGAAACTTGACGTATAGCTGAACCCAGGCTACACTGAAGTACCAAGAAGGACCCCATGGCTTGTCCTTGGCCCATACACCAGAGTTAGTCTCTAGCTACAGTTATCATCTCTTGAAATTTAAGGGAATCCAGAAAATTCAATAACTTAGGCACCATTGAGAATAAGTTTAAAGTTTATTTTTCAAAACCAGTCTTTTAAAAATACTTAGCCATATTTGTTTTGTTTTGGCATTTTTTCTGTCTATTTTTTTTTTTTGTTTTTATATTGCATTGATTTGTTTTTTATTTGAAAGACAGAGAAAATGGAAATGATGTTGAGTGGTTAAAGAGGTAGGGAGGATCTGGGAAGGATCAGGACAGGGGAAAGAATATGATCAAAATATATTGAATGAAAAGTATCTTTTAATTATATGCAATAGAATTGCCAGGACGGATTAGAAGGTTAAAGCACTTGCTGATGGCCTGAGTTTGGTCCCTGAAACCCAAGGAGAAAGAAGAGAACCTCTACCCATGTAGTGGCATGCACACACATGCACGTATACACATTGTAGATACCAACATGACGGAGAAAATAACACTTGCTATAAAAGGTGTATCTCACGGGAAGGCAGTTCTAAGTTTAACATCTGTCTGCCCTGTGGAGGGCAGTAGAGAAACTTCTAAAGGAATCGTAAGAACACAGTTGCATAACAGATCCTGTAGCATTTTAAATGATCCCGAGTAGTCGTAGATTCAAAGAGGCATAATGTTAGGCTGACTGATGAGTGGAGTCTCAGCTCATTTCATGGCACCAAATGTTTTCTTTTTAAGTTAGTGCAAAAAAAAAAAAAGTTAGTGCAAATAAATGATATCAATACCAATCTCATTATGACATTTTATTTATTTATTTATTTATTTGGTTTTTCGAGACAGGGTTTCTCAGTGTAGTCCTGGCTGTCCTGGAACTCACTCTGTAGACCAGGCTGGCCTCGAACTCAGAAATCCGCCTGTCTCTGCCTCTCGAGTGCTGGGATTAAAGGTGTGCACCACCACTGCCCGGCTGACATTTATTTTTATATATATATATATATATATATATCACTCAGTTTGTTCATAATCACTCCATTATGCAAATATTTTGACAATTTTTTTTTTTAGACTTTTCTACTTTCTGGTAACAACATTTTCTAATAGGATGCAAGGTGGTGACTTCAGTTGTCCATAAACTTTAATAAATACAAAAAAGTTTGGAGACTTCTCAAATGCTAAGTAATTGCATTTTACCCAGCTTTCTTGTTATTTGCATAAGTGTGTGTGTGTGTGTGTGTGTATGCACGTGTGTGGCTTTAGGAATTTTGCTCAGATAAACTCAAAGTTCTCATAAAATTGTAAGTTCAAAGATGATTTTTGGTAAAACCATGCTTAAAAACAGAAAATTAATAATTTCCTGGCAAAGTGATTGTGCTGGTTAGATTTGGTCAACTTGATACAAATGAAGGTCATCTGGGAAGAGGCACTCTTAGTCTGTGAGCATGCTCTGTGCATTTTCATAATTGCTGATTTACACAGAAAGTCTAAGTCCACTCTGGGAAGCACCATCCCTAGGCAGGTAGGCTTGGGCTATATAAGAAAAGTATCCAACCAAGTCAGAGAAAGCAAACCAGCAAACAGCATCACTCCAAGATCTCAGCTTCAGTTTTTGTATTAAGCTCCTGCCGTGAGTACTCTCAATGATGGAATGTACACATAAACCAACCAAACCCTTTCCTCCCCAGGTTGCATTTAGTCAGCATGGTTTATCACAGGAGCAGAGAAGCCAACAAGGCCAGCTATAAATGTGTATAAAGCACTTTGGACTGATTCTGAGCATGAGTTGTTCAGATCAGACATTAAAGAAAATTACTATGAAGTTTATATTAACAATTTCTCTTCTTAGAGAAGTAAGTAAATAGCGATTCTTGAATAGCAATCTCATCACTATTTACCATTCTTATAATCTGGCACAACATAAACCTTCTCATTTTGATAAATCTTATATAAATTTGCCTCTAAAGATAGAAAAAGCTTTAGAAAGCACTTTGTCCAGCTATGCAACAGTGAGTGAGTCATGTTAACTCTCTGAGCAATTTTCTAATCTGTAATAATTATATATTAATTATTATATCTATTATTAATTATCTATTATTACATATTATTTAATATTATAAAGATTATATAATATTATATATTTTATATAATATATTATATAATATATAATATATATTATATATTATTATTAATTAATATATCTAATGGGGTATGCTGTGAGATAAGCTAATAGCTTTATAATGATCCTTTATTGTTATAGTAGACAATAATTATTTCCTTACTTTCCTTATTTAGAATTAACTATTTTCCAAAGTGAAAATAGTTAATTCTAAAGTATAAATCTACAGCCAGCTAAATAATTGTTCAGGAAAATTTCTCAAATATGTCAAATGCTTTCCCAACAGAAATGTTTGTTTTTAAATAGGACATTGTTTAGCTACTGTCTTGCTAGAATGAAAATCTCTTATTGAATTAAGCTTGAAGGAAGCTTGAGCGTACAATAATTCCTTCAGAAACTCATTGTGGTAGTTTGAATGTTTAGCTCAGGGAGGTGTGGCCTTGTTTGAAGAAGTGTGTCATTGTGGGCATGGGCTTTAAGACCCTTGTCCTAGCTGCCTGGAAGCCAGTCCTCTCCTACTGGCCTTCAGAAGAAGACGTAAAACTCTCAACTCCTCCAGTTCCATGCCTGCCTGAATGCTGCCATGCTCCCACATAATGGTTAGGACTGAACCTCCGAACCTGTAAGCCAGCCCCAACTAAATGTAGTCTTTATAAGAGTTGCCGTGTTAGCAGAACCTCCCAGGGAAGAGCTACACCAGGTTCCTGTCAGCAAGTGCCTCTTAGCAACAGCATCAATGTAGGGGTTTGGTGTCTGCAGACAGGATGGATCCCCAGGTGGGGCAGTCCCTGGATGGCCCTTCCTTCAGTCTCTGCTCCATTCCTCCCAACCCCCCACCACTCGTCTTTCCTTCGGACAGGAACACTTCTGCATTAAAAACTTTGAGATGGGCCCTTGACTGGGGGCTGTGCCTATTTACTGGAGGTGGTCTCTACAGGTTCTATCTCCCCTTTGCTGAGTATTTGTCACTGTTGGCTGCTGGAAGCCTCTTGGTTCCCTGGTGTCCGAGACTCTCCAGTGGCTACCCCCAGTGTCTCACCTGACGCTGCTACATATTTTTTTTTTTTTTGATTTCTTGACCTCTCTCCCGTTCCTTCCAGTGCCTGATCCTGTCCTCCTTCTTTCCTCCCCTTCCTCTCTCCCTTCCAGATCCCCTCTTCCTCCACCCCCTGCACCTGACCAAGGCAGATGCTTGGAGCCAACCATCAGACTGAGCTCGTGGACCGTGGTGGGGAGCTGGTGGGAGGACTGGAGGAGCAGAGGGGGATTGTAACCTCATAGGAAGAACAATGTCAGCTGGCCAGAACACCCAGTGCTCCCAGCGACTAGACGACCAACCAAGGAGAGTACAGGGAGGGAATCCATGGCTCCAGATACATATGTAGCAGAGGATGGCCTTGTCTGACATCAATGGGAGGGGAGGCCCCTGGTCCTGTGGAGGTTTGATGCCCCAGCATAAGAGGATGCTTGAGCAGTGGAGTGGGGTGGGAGTGAGTGGGTGGGTGGGAGAGCACCCTCACAGAGGCAAAGGGGAGGGCAGATATAGGAGGGGGGGGGTTGTGGAGGAGTAACTGGGGAGGGGCATATCATTTGAGATGTAAACAAATGGAATGATTAATAAAAGTATAGATAGATGATAGATGGATGGATGGATGGATAGGTAGACGATAAATTTAAAAAGATGAAAAAAGAGTTGCTGAGGTCTTGGTATCTCTTCACATCAATAGAAACCCCAAGACACTCATTATGTATAATATCCTTATTGCTTTCTTTTTGCTGAAAGAACATATCCAGTATGTTGTGCATGCTAAGCAAATAAAAATCACCGAACTACACCCCAGCCCCATACACACATCTTGACTTCCACAGTTTGTATTATCATACTTCACTTTTGAATCAGGCTCAACACTATTAGCCATTATGTAGATTCTATTACTACTACATAGGGGTTTTCTTCTGTTCAGGAACACACATGATAAAAATAACTATTCTTTCCACTACAGATTATGAGTTTTACCATAAGCCACCATTTCTGCAGGATAAAAACTCTTAAAGGAAATTATGAAATGGAACTTAATGGTGACAGTAGCTTGCTCAACCTTTAATCAGAAGATTCTGTATTTCTTAGTGCCAAATTTTATGTTGAAGAGATAATCCACTAATGTTACTTAAAGAGAGCAGTATAGAAGTGACATAATTACCCAAGTTACCCTTACAAAGGCACCATTGCCTGATCCACAATTATAATAAGGAGTACAAACCAATGATAGGGATGCTTTATTCTAACGTGATTGGCAGCATTGCCAACTGGATTGCTAACAGCATTGGCAGTTGGATTTCTTTCCTGATGATGAAACACTGGTGAACCCCAAGTTAGACTCAAAAATGGGAGTCTGGGTCAAGAGCCGCAGAATGTAGCATCAGCACTTAAGATTACTTCTAAATATGTGACCTTGAGCACTTATGTTCCTGCAGCACTTGCCTTCCTTCCCACTGCTCGGCTTCCCATTCACCCTCCTTAGCCAAATGCTCTCCTCTGCTCCTTCATTAGTTTCGATACCAACAATGATATCTGAGAGAATTGTTTTCAGAGCTACTTGGAATTTCAAAAATATTTTAATTATTTCAATACGTCTTTAAGGTACAAATTTAAAACAATTGTATTTCATTTATCTCCAATAGTGGGTGACAGAAGTAAGCATGGCAGTTTATGAAGAGCACTGGATCTGTGTACAGGAAGCCATCTGGTCTACCACACATAGCGCAAGAGGTTAGAAAGCCACTTAGAATGAAAGAAGCCAACACCAATGTTACCTGATAGATGCCAGGGTCTACACCCTAAGGAAACAATAAGAAGGACATAGAAATTAGTTCTGCCTCAGAGTTTCACATTGTCAATCTATTTCACATTATTTTAGAGCTGCACACACACAAAATATTTAGCCTAACCAAGCAGGTATTCAAAACATAATATTACAGCTACAGTTTTTATTTGACCAACAACAAATGTGAATAAGTTTTTTTTCCTGCCTGAGACAGGCTTTTCTTCCACAGTAATGAAGTCACAACAGAATCTATTTTGCCCCTAAGAATAGAGCCTTTAGTGGTAAGCAATGAATGCCACAACTGGGCACGTTCAACATGGATTTATGCAAATGTCTTAAAAGCTTACTTTATTTTCCTTTTATTTATTAAATTGTTTATGTGCTCACTTCCTCTTCAACTATATTGAAGCTTTTTGAAGGCAAAGGTCATTTATACTTTGTATATATCACAGTTAATTACATCTAAAAATAAAATTGTAAGTTTGGTGGTCCATTTAAATATGTTAGAATTGTATGACTCAGTTTATAATCTGAACAAGTCATAAGTGAATAAATACTAGATAAACTAATCCAAACTAAGGTTTTTCATAAGATGTGGTTACCTCCTGCAACTATTGCTGCTATGATCACTCATAAATATAAAACTATCAATTTATATCTCATAGTATTAGGCACTAGAATGAAATCACTTCACTATAAACCACAAAGTTCAGTGAACTCTTTACTGAAGGTAAAATGACAAGGCAAAGACTTAAATCCCTAAAGGATTCAGTTATACATATAGTTAAGAAAAATTATTTTATTGTGTTAGATATCAAATATACAAAAGATCAATAATAGTCTTCAATACATGTATAAAATAATCCAGTCATATTTTGGTCTTCTTGAATTCTTTCCCCATCAGATTTCTATTCCACTGATTTGAAGAACACTTAACTCAGTACTTCATCATTGTACTGCACTACACTGGATCAACATTTTGCTCTAACTTAGGGCACTGTGGGTTTCTAAATGGAATTAATAAAAGTCAATGCATCCTTTGAAATTCTAAACAAACAAGCAAAGTAACATTCTGAGTAAATGAGCATATTGGGAGAATATTCATTCCTTTGTCAGATTATCTGAAAGATTCTGTTAATCCACACATAAATAAAACTATTAATTAGAGCAGGGTTGAGCCATGGTTTCCATGAAAGACAGAAATGGTTTTTGAGATACTGATCCAGCTGTTGTTGTCATTTGTGAAGCAAAACACCCTAATCAAGATTAACTTAGCATTAATCAAGAGATTGTTAGTGAAATATCATTTTTCTTCCTACTTAAAGTAGAATGCAGCTTAGGTGACATCCTATGAGTTTACACCTATCTACTTTACCACCAAAAGAAGTACAGAATGGTAACTTTTTGCTAATGTTAACCAGCCACACAGTTTATAATGCTCACTCCCCCAGATCCATCCATATCTCCATTTTTCCAAGAAATTTCCATCCTTCTTAAAACTTTCTATCAGTACTACAAAATGTTAACTGTTAATTGGCTGTATATATATTGCATGTATATTGTGTAACACACACAAACACATTACACACATGCATGCTCCCCACATGCACATACATGCACACATGCACACACATATACCGTAAGGAGAGAGCGTTAATATTTTGAGGAGCCATTTAGCCCTATTCTTGACCTCAGAAATCATGTAGCTGTTCCTCATCTTCTCCCTTCAACTCGGTTATAGCTCCAACCATAAAAATTACTTCGCCATCTTAGCACTTCTATAAAACAGACAATGAACTAAAATCTCAAAGCATCTAGCCATTATCTATCTCAGCATCCAGTCATTGCCTCACATTCTTTTTGATACTAAATCTCTTATGTTTCAAACTGTATTTTCAGTGAACTCATTAGTAAAGTAAAAAGTTTTAGTCGTTGTATATACCAATTGGGTAAGTTTGAAAGTTTTTACAAAACTGAATTAAATTTTTATGTGTATGAGTGGTGTGTGTGTGTGTGCCTCATGCATCTCTGATGCTTGTAGAGGCTAGAAGACAGCATTGAGTTCCCTGGACCTGGAGTTACAGACAGTTAGGTGTGAGCTGCCATGTGGAAGAATAGCAAGGTTTCTTAATTGCTGAGCCATCTCTCTAGTCCCTCGAAACTTCTTTTGATATTTAGTTAATTTGTAAATTGAATAAAAAACCCCAAATGTATGGATCAATACTTTGTTGTTGGTACAAAAATTTTTAGAATAAGTGTCACATTTTCAATCAGTGTTTGATGTGTATAGAAATGGTTCAAGTCTATCTTGCTCTTTTTCTACATGACAGTGTAGAATTGATAAAATATAATAACTTTAGAAATCTCAAACTGTTCTATCTCTGTGTCATCAAATACCCTAATAGAATATTTTGCACATACTACAGATGCTTAAATTGTAGAGAAACTTATTCTTTCTGACTCAGGTAAGCTATCTTAGGTTCAATGTTGAAGAAGCATAGAGTATTATTTTTATCTGAAAATACTAATATTAGAGTATTTTCATCCATTTTAAAAGTTTAGTTAAATCATGACTTCCTTGGTAAATTTACTAAATTTTTCATGGTATATATCAAAATCCTCCACCCTTAGGTGTTACTTTGTAGCCATTCTCCCCCATTTTGTTTTAAACTCTATAAGGTCAAAGGTCATGTCCATACATTCACTAGAACATGTCCAGTATTTCCCGAAGGGCATCTGTACAGATACGTATTGGGTGGGTAACATATACGTAAGAAAAACACATAAACTGGTGACTAGAACATAGGCTGCACTTCTTGGCAGAGTGGATAGATAGCAATAGGAAACCACAAAACAGGAAGAGCCCTGAAGGATTTTTAATGACAACTCACAAAGCTAAAAGCAGAAACTTCAGGTTTGCATTGGCTTCCTCCTGTTTGTGATGTCAGAACAGAGATTAGTTGGATGAGCATCAGTAACACCTGCCTCCGTGTCTGTTCATTCTCTGCATTCTTCTCCTAAAAGGAAAAGAAGAAAGTCTACATCTGGCTGAGTTAAGCCCAACATTCTGCCCACTGCCGGCTTCTTATTTGTTTTCCACAGATGTGTTCCAAAAATTCACAGTTCATGTACCATGTTTGTATGTTAAGTATAAATAACCTTTTATTTGTGCTGCATAAGCTGCTCAGTAACAAAGAACGGCAACATCCAACCACATCTTACCACAAGTAACTAGACAGCAAATGCAGAGACTCTGTCACAGGAGAAGGCTGTAAGAAAATATCCAGGGTCTGGGGAGGTAGCTCAGTTGCAGAGTACCTGACTAATGTACATGAAGTCCCAGGCCTGATCCTCTCAAATGCAGACACAGGGCACAGTGGTGCCAGTCTGCAACCCCAGCATTTGGGAGTCAGGGCATGAGCTTTGAAAGTTCAAGGTTCCCTTGACAACTCAGCATTTTCAAGGCTAGTCTGGCTCTGCCAAAAAAAATTTTTGTTCAGAAATGAACATACTTATATTATTTTTCTTCATTAATACAAACCAAATAAGACCTGAGAGATTCTGAGAAGACAGTGAGATAATGTGTAAGGGAGAAAAACAGTCAAACTGTCAACTAAGTGCATGAAATAAATGTTAAGTATATCTTTAATTTTTCTGTAGCTGTTGCTATGTCATTTGCTTTTTATTATGTAAAACTAAAACCTTGAGTACAGCATATAACTAGTTTGAGAGATAAATTTTCCTATGATTTCTGTGTAGACTACTGGTTGATAGTCTACCAACTATCAGATAAATAGTTTAACTCATTATCAACTTGTCTTTACTTTCTCTCTCTCTCTCTCTCTGTCTCTCTCTCTCTTTGTCTCTCTCTCTCTCTCTCTCTCTCTCTCTCTCTCTCTCTCTCTCTCTGTGTATGTGTGTGATATCAGTGTGTGTTCCTCTAACATACAAAGTAAAAATAATAAAATTTGGAAGTGAGTGAGGTGGAGTTGTAGCTATTCTTGTGCTGAAGACCATTATCAAATTTCTTGAGGTTTCTAGAGAAGTTAGCTGATCATGCAGAGATTCATTGCTTTGAGGAAGAACAGAGGGGATTTAGGTCACATATGCTGCTGAATTCTGAAAATTGCTTCCTTCATCTAAACTAGGTTAATTACCTGGTGATTAGTCCAATTATTCATTTTCCTGTTAATATTTTCTTTAATTGTTTAAGAGGTATTACAAGCCATGTTTAGAGTATATTCATTTATGTATCTGCACATCAGACATTGCTTTAGAGAAACAAAAGCTATACAACAGGGGTAAATATCCTCCATAAATGTTTACATTCTAATGAATAATTACTATATATCTATACACACATGTGCATTTCAATATACTGGGTGGGAAGAAGAAGAAGAAGAAGAAGAAGAAGAAGAAGAAGAAGAAGAAGAAGAAGAAGAAGAAGAAGAAGAAGAAGAAGAA